>JZSA01003251.1:0-11861 GCA_000956155.1 Cotesia vestalis
TATTGAGCACTGTTCGTGCGCTATAATTATATATTAAATGTATATGAGTATAGATAAAACAATAAAACACATTGCATTGATTTTAATATAATAAAAATGGTTTAGTAATGTGATCGTACGATAAGACATGCTACTTTCTTAACAACAAACACGTCATTGATTTATCATTACTTTCATCTGTAACCAAATAATTGAGGCATTTTTTTTTTGTTGTGCATAATAATTTTTTTTTTTAAGAGATATCTTTTTTTAATTAATTAATATAAAGAAACAAAGATTCATTTTATAAAATTTTAATCCTCTCAAAAAATATTTATAAAATGAATAAAAAAAGTTAAAAAATCTAAAAGTGCAAGACTCATAATGCTCGATAAATTTTTAATGTCAAATATATTATTTTAATTCTTGGAGTGAGGAGAAAAAAATTTATTATTGTCAATTATTTACGTAATTTATACTTCAAATATTTCTCGGGATTGGGCTTATTTTATTGAGCTCCAGCAAAATGACCGCAATAATGAATTTTATCTTCAGTTGTTATTTTTTTAATTTATTTTGATAATTTCCTTTTTTTATTAAGGGGTTTATATGGGTTTCACGGTTTCAAAACATCAATTTTTTTTTTGTCTTATTAAATTCTAAAACATTCCTAGAATATTGTCATAAAGTTTCAAATCGATCCGAATAATAACTTCGGAAATTACATAACATTACCAGGGTTTTTAATATTTTTTTTTTAATATCAGTAATCCTTTATGAAACATGTATCTTTAAGACAGTAAAAAATTTGAATAGAATATTTCATTTTTTCTATTAAAAAAAAATTGTTGAAAATCGGCCATTTTTTCCCGGAGGAAACCCATTTAACCTTTTAAGCTAAATAAATTTTTGTAAATTACAGAACTAATTTTCATTGAATTCTCAATCTCTATATGAATTATATTGATTCCTCTCTTTAACTCTTCGCAATATGAGTTGTGCAAATGTAAAACATTCAAGATTACATTTTCATCTTCTGCATCTTCAATAAAAATCTTCAAAGCTGGAAATAATTTTTTCAGAAGTGGATGAAAATTCACTTCAGCATATTGATAGAACCTAATATCATATATATTAATTTTTCTTGTCGTAGTTGTACTATGTACTACTTTTAAACGTACCTGATATGATTTAACAAAACTTTTTTATCTTGTCATAATTAAAAAAAAATCTTCAATAGATTGCTCCATAGATTGAACATAATTAAATGTTGATGGATTAATATCTCTTGCCATAGTACTAAAATAAGTTTAAAATATTTTTTTATGAGATATAAGGTAAAATTATATGTTACTAAAGGACAGTTAAATGTAAAACAGTCGATTTTATCAAAGGTACGTGACTTAGTTTATATGGAGGTAATTATTGTTATTTAAAAAGCAACATTGATGATGACTGATAAAAAAAAGTAATAAATAAATAAATGAAATATAAATTTATTGTGTGAGTGCGTCATTCAATGACGTAAATAGATATAATTTTATTCGTACAAAATTTAAATTGTGGAGGTGATAAAATAGAATTGTAAATGTGAATTGATAGTTAAATCTAAAAAATATGGATTTGTATAAATAAATTATCAAACTATAAAATTAATTATTCTTTCATAGAATATTGACTAATTCAAATTTTTATTGTAATAAATAAAATTAAATAAACAACGACTATTCTCATAAGTGGTCCATGTCATTTAATAAAATTAATTGTACGCCAATCAAATGAATTTATTATATGCATAAAAAATTTAACTAGTTAAATTCATTAAGTCATGAAGAATACATATATATATATATATATATATATATCAGTAATTGAAGAGTTTTTCATTTAGTGGGACCATGAATATGCGAAATTTTTGAATTAATTATCATGTTTTTGGGCGATTAATGATAATTGATAGGTGTGATAATAATTAATTATCAATTTACGTAATTAATAAAAATTTCAAAGACAGTAACAAAAAATTAATGAATTTTTTTTAATAATTTTTATTTCTAAAAAATTTTAGAAATAAAAAAAATTTTTTTTAAATATAATTTATTAATTTTCTTGATCTTGAAATTTTAATTATGCAATATGTAATTTTTTTTTTTTTAATAATAATGGTGATATTAAATTAATACAAATTTCTCTTACTTAAATCGATGATTTCGCCATTGCTGGAATAATAAATCTTTAAGAATGTGTGCTAAATAGATATAGATATTTATACTCTTTAAAATGCACAAATAAACTTGTACATAGTAGATAGATTTATCGATTACTGCACTAAAAAATTTTCAACTCTTCTTACCACAAAATTAATTACTACTTTAAATTAAAAATCAAATTATTGTGTGATGTACATAATGTAAACATGTATGTAAGTTTTAAAAATGTCAACTATTAAATTTATTTTATTTATTATCTTAAAAATATAAAAATTAATTGTCAAAACATTGCTTTTTATTGTTTTACAATCCTTCTCATAAATTTTCACCGCAAGCTAAACTTTAAAGAAAATCAAGTTAGAATTTTTTTCTTAACTTTCATCCTGCGTTCATGCCTACGGATTTTTCTTTCGATTAAACTCATCTTGTAATTTTTCCATTTGTTATTCAGCTCAACAGCAATGAGGACAGAATCTCCTTCAAAAAAAAAATTGTCCTTAAAGATCATTATTTATATTTAAAAATTATGAAAAAAAATTAATTACCCTGAGGTTCAATAGGATATTCCTTTTGAGAAAATGTGAACGGTTTTTCAACTTGTTCAAAAATTAGCTCATTTATCAGAGTTTGGTTTAATATCTGTTTTGTTTCAACTGACTCGCGTAAAGCTTCGAGAAATATGACCCACCGTGGTTTAAAATAGTCACCAATAACTCCAGCCCACTGTTTGTTTGCATAATCGCATATTTCACCATTCGGTCCCCACAAAGTTATTTGATTTCGTGCATTGTATTCGAATAACTCCTTTTCTTTTTTAGTTGTTCCCAATAATTTAGCAGCTTCCAACCATTTTCCCAAGCGAAAATTTTCACTCGAATCGAGTATTCTCTCCAAGTCGTCAAAAAGTTCAACTAATAATGCCGATTGTTGCCTATCAAAACAATAAATTAAATCAATATTTCTACTTACAAGTAATTGAAATTTACAATTTCAAAAAATATTTATTTTAAAGTTTCATTTATGAACAAATTTCTACAAAGAAAATTAAAAAAAAAATTCCACAGGTGAAAATTTGAAAAAATCATAAATAAAATTTTTTTTTTAGTGTGAACTTAATTTTTTTTAACTCAGCTTAAAATTCCAACGTCAAATATGAACTAGTATTTTGAAATTTAAATGATTAAAATAAATTAAACAAAATATTTTTTATCACAATTTTTTTGCAACTATTTCCAGAAAAAAATTTTAATATTAAATATTCTACTTCAATATTTTAAAAAATCTATGAAGATATTTTACTTTTCCCCGGTTATCTTTGAACTTTGAATTTATTTAAAAATGTAACAAGGATGCATAAATTAATCCACAAAAATAAAAAATTATTTGCATACAAAGACTTTGCTTAGCAACTGCGATCGACTCTATAGAAAGCAATATGCGTGATACAGAACAGTTAGATTTAATATTACCCGAGCGAAGAAGCTACTGTTCACGTAATTACAAAATTAAATTATTAGTTTGAGAGTACCTTAATAAAGTCGAGTTGTTCTTGGCATAGGCATTTTTAATACCGAGATAAATCTCATCAGCAATTAATTGCAAAGCTTGTCTTGTTATATCAACAACATCGTGTCTGTACAATGTTTTGTTAGCTTTGTCATTCCGAGCGTCCAAAAAAATACCCCAAGCTTCAATAATCAACTGTGGATCATACCACCACTGAAAAAAGGAAATAAAATGTTTGATTAATTTAAAAAGGAAAAGAAAACATGATTTTTTTTTTTATTGACTAGAAGTGGCTTGACTGCATAAAATAAATAAATTACCCAAGTTTTAATATTCCCTTTTGGTCGCATCGTGATTACATAGTGTCCACGGATCCTTTCGAGACCAATGAAATTATAAATTGTTTTCCCGAGAATGTTCCATGTTTGCGATGCATATTCATTCCTCCCGCCGTATCTTCGTACAGAATAATTTTCAAACCTAAAATAAATATTTACATTTCACCTTTTCAAATACGCCAACGCAAATGAACATAAACTCGCTTCGATTTATTTATTTTGATATTTTTTACTGTCAATAAAAGCGATGTTTGATATGAAGAAATTTCATAAAAAATTGTAGTGAGTATTTTTGTCATCACAAATTGAATCAGACATTGTAAGCTTACGCAAAATAAAATTTATTTGTTTTTATTTTTATGGAAATTTTTCGATTGCCGTTTTTAGTGCAGGAGTTTTTGCTTAAAAAATTAAAAGTTTTTAATATTATTTTTTTTCAAGTTTTTTAACGATATTAATTTTGTTATTTTTTTATACAAGGATGTCTTGCGACACAAGTTGAGAAAACAAGAAACAAATAATAACTTTTATTATTAATAATGACAATGGTGGGACGAAAAAACTTTTTCGATGAATAATTTTACAGAGAAAAGAAAAATAATGAGATGAAACAGAAGTAATGAAGAAAAATTTTGTTAATATAGAACTTAAAGATATGCACAGTTGCAAAATTTTTATTTAATTTCAAAATTTTTCATTTTTGGTTTAAATTAAAATTAATAATTATAATTTATTAATTTTTATTAGTTGATAAATTTAATTATTCTGATTATTCGTTTATTGAATAATTCACTAATTAAAAATTTTTATAAACTAAATTAAAAAATATTAAATTAAATAATGACTTTTGTTAAATTGCATTGTAATTTTTTAACAATTGACATTTTTTAAGATATAAACTCATACCGATGTTACACTCATCAAGAGCTTTCATTTGAGTACCCACATGCATTTTTATATATTTTTCATAAATACATATATATAATATATATAAATATATGAAAAAATTATGTGGGTACTTAAATGAAAGGTTTTGATGAGTGTAACATCGGGATGAGCTTATATCTTTAAAAATGTCAATATTTCATAAAATAAAAGGTCATTTTTCTTATTCTCTTAATAATATAGATTATTAAAAGTAAATTTAATTAACATATTTAATAATTTAATTATTAATTAATTTTTGTAATAAGTTTTCAAGTCTATTAAAAATGTCTAATATTGTCACATTTGTAAAAGTCGAATTTTTTTTATAACAATTTAATAAAGTAGATCTCTCAATTTTTTTTTCCTCTTAATAAAGCATAAAATGTTTTTTTAAGTGATTTGTCCCGATAATCTAATTGGATTATCTTCTAGCAAGAGCGTTAATGTCAATGAAACCAACATTATAATTTTATATTGAGTAATAAATATCTTTAGTACATATTTTACCATTTATCGAGATTAACAGGCTCACGTCGATAAGCCATTTCGTTCATTAATTCATAAATCACATAATTCTGATTGATTCCCTCGGGCGTTAAGCCTGTCCCAATCATCGTGCTGCCTTCCATATTTCTTGCCTCGATAACACGCTAAAATTATAAATCAATACCGATAATGATAGTTGATAGCTAATTTAAAGATTTATAACAACCTCGTTTATAATTCGTGCCGATCCGAACATTCCAAGGGTGCCGCCAAAATTATGAAGCATACACCAAATAAATGGCTGGCCAAAGTAAGATTTGAATCGCATGTATTGCGGAAATTGCTCTGATTGGAGGTCGAGAATAATCATTTTTCCCTAAATCAAAAAAAATCATTATTCCTTTTTATTTAAATGAATAATCATCATTTTGTACAAAAATACCAATGGAACTGAAGTAACAAAAGCTTCAACTCGTGATTCTGTCCAAAAGTCAAACTCGTGAACGAACAACCAGCCTTGCATCATCCTGCAATTTTGAAAAACAATTCAGCGATCATTTTTTTTTCTAACAGTATGATTGTTGTATCGTTTAAATGTACATTGTGACTGTCAGCTACGATTTAGTGCGGCTAAACGTTGGGATTTTGATTTTTAGACGATATAATAAAGCTCGCGCTTGAATAAAATGATTGAATTTTTTTTTTTATTTACCATATAGCTTGGGGATCAACTTCCGTCATGGCTGAATAAATAGCTTGCCCGATCATTTTTAATAACTCGGTATCGGTGTCCACAGGTTCATTCTCATTGAATGTGTCACAGTTATAAATGTGATCCGTACCAAATTCATTAATGTACTGAAAGTTAATTATTGTGATCAATTTATTTGGCCAATTGTTTTTTCGCTGAATGATAAATGTTATTTATTACCTCGTGTAAAAATTTTCGACCTATTACTTTGAATAGTGGGTCAGTTGGAGACACTAAATATGGACTAAAAAATTTATTTTAAAGCAAAAAATGATAATTTTATTTAATTATTTAAAGCTAACTTGAAATAAAAATAGATGAAAAAATTGACTCTAAAAATTTATTATCAATTTATTTATTAAATTATTTGAATTTTTTTTTATCTAGTCAAATTTTTGCATACACTTTTTATTCAAGGGTCCAAATAAATGTTTATTAACAGAAATTAATGAAAAACAAATTTAAAATTAATTTTATCTTCCCTTTCTAGGTTGATATTTATAAATAAATATAATTTAATTATATTACCAGCAATATTGATCATCGAAATGATTCCAAACACCTATTTTAGTCATATTAGCGTGAGGATAAATACGAGAAAAGGCACGTGGTACGTGACCCGCAAATGCAGGAAGAACTGGAATTATTCCAAGTTCTCGCATTCTATTGAGTATTCTATGTTGAAGGACAATAGTGTGATTGTGCCATGAAGAAGATAATGGACCACCCCATCCTCTGATATTGCCCATCCGTGACCTGATTAATTAACAGGACAATAGAAAATCATTTACACCGTTCTCATACAAAAATTTATATCCCCGTAAAATTAATATTTTATAATTACAATCAATAGAATTTTATGGTAGTCGCAATAATCGTTGTATTGTTGTTTTTACAATTTATAGGATATTAATTGTTACAATAATGCGATCGAATGGAGTTTTCTTAATTTTATTTTAAAGCCAAAAAATTAATTTATTTATTTTCCCCCACAAATTTATACATTATCCACATTTTCGATTCGATTAAAGAAAAAAAAATTTTTTTATAATTTTCTTTTGGTTCTGCATTGCGTTAAAAAATTTTGTGTTAAAATTTTTTTTTTTTAAATATTTAACACTTTTACGTGTTAATAAATTGTGAGAAGTACAAGAC
The DNA here is from genome assembly GCA_000956155.1 of Cotesia vestalis. Taxonomy (NCBI): domain Eukaryota; kingdom Metazoa; phylum Arthropoda; class Insecta; order Hymenoptera; family Braconidae; genus Cotesia; species Cotesia vestalis. The sequence goes on from JZSA01003251.1 coordinate 7,353, forward strand.
AAAAATCGAAAACGCTACTATAAAATTCTGTCCAAAAATTTTTACCAAGGTAAAAAAGCAGGTCCTCCAAAGTGCTGATTTATCTCTTCAGTAGTGAGATTCATTTTAAGGTACACCCTCTCCCAAATAGCCTCTTGACCGTGAAACGCGAGGGCAAGATTGATGCCATTTAAAGCCATCCAGTCGATATTTTTCTCCCATTGATCCCAGCCCCACCAGGCTGAACTATATCCAGCTGTGCAGACATTCTGGTAGTACCGAAACCTACGCAATTATTAATAAATAATAAATAATAAAAATAATAATAAGCGTACTGTTCCAGGCAATTCCAATTTCAATTAACTATTCACGTCAATAACTATGGAATTACCTGTCGTTAGAAGTTATTCTTTCATTAACATCCGGTAATATGTCGGGTAATTCGATTTGTTCTCCTTCCCACGCTATATGGCAATTGGTAACAAGACTTAGTGCCGTTGAACTCGCAGAACAAGGCGGATTGAACGATGACAATGAGAAAGGATAATATTGGAGTTAAACAGACTCCCGAGAGGAAATTGAATGAATAATTTCGTGAATTTTATAATAGGATATCTGGTTGCTTTACAGTATTGTATATATTTAATATACTTAATTTTATATATGTATACGAACCTTTTCTCCGCTGTCGCTCGGCAGATAGAACACCAACACCGTCAAAAAGGATATTCCCATGCACGGTATTATTAAATTAACTGTGTAGAACAACGTTTTTCTGCGCATTGTTATATTGAAGGTAATGTCGAGGTAAGGCTCGTCGCAGCAGGTGTAATACTTTTCATTTCTAAGAAAATCATCAGATAAAAATTTTATTGCACTTTAGTAAGTTAAACTTGAGCTTTTTATGGTGAAAATTTTTTTTTATTTAAATATTAAATATTTTGCAAATAAATTTTTTATTAAAAAATTTTTTAGATTGTAAAGAAGAAAAGTATTTAATTGTAAAAAATATTGAGACACTAAAATTAATTGATAGAAAATCCAAATAGCCGACATTTAGAAATTTTATTTTATTTAATTTTAATAATTTTTTTGCTTGCAATTTAATTATTGAATATTTTTAGAGATATAAGCTTATCCCGATGTTAAACTCATCAAGAGCTTTCATTTGAGTACCCACATGCATTTTCATATATTTTTCATATATACATATATATATAAATATATAAATATATAAAATATATGAAAAATTGATGTGGGTACTCAAATGAAAGGTCTTAATGAGTCTAACATCGAGATGAGCTTATATCTTCAAAACTATCATTAGTTGACAAGATAGCAGTTCTTAATTATTGACATTTTTAAAGATATAAGCTCATCCCGATGTTACATTGATCAAGAGCTTTCATTTGAGTACCCACATGCATTTTCATATATTTTTCATATATACATATATATATAAATATATAAATATATAAAATATATGAAAAATTGATGTGGGTACTCAAATGAAAGGTCTTAATGAGTCTAACATCGAGATGAGCTTATATCTTCAAAACTATCATTAGTTGACAAGATAGCAGTTCTTAATTATTGACATTTTTAAAGATATAAGCTCATCCCGATGTTACATTGATCAAGAGCTTTCATTTGAGTACCCACATGCATTTTTCATATATTTTTTATATATACATATATATAATATATATAAATATATAAAAAATTGATGTGGGTACTCAAATGAAAGGTCTCGATGAGTGAAACATCAGAATGAGCTTATATCTTTAAAAATGTCAATAGTTCGAAAGATACAAGGTAATTTTTTTTTTTATAAAAATTAAAAAATTTACTTCAGAATCATATTTAAAAAACACTTGAGATCTAGCTTAAGGAATAATTTTAATTATTTCAAGTTGTAAAAAAGGTTTGATTACCTGACAGCTGGAACTTCAAGAATGTCCCACTCGACAGAAGTGTAAAATTCCGAAAGATCAACGCCAATGTCAACCACATTGTTACCATGGACTTCGTCGATGTGTCTCAAGTCAACCTGCAGTGTCATGACAGTGTAAGAAAAAAGTTTAATTAATTTCCAAAGTAAAAACTAAAACTACCCTAAGCGTAAGTGTAAGGTCTAGAAGCGGGAGTTCTTCAGTATAATTTACTAGCTTCGACCCGAATAGAAGATTAATTAATCTTGGGGCTTAAAAGTCCTGTCGGCTTCGCTTATTTTGCTGATCGGATTGATAAAATACCACAGGTAGGTATTTCGAGGGTTAATTAGTCGAGTTATTTTGCAGGGTTGTAATTATTGTTTTATTATTATTTATTTATTAAATCAACAAGTGTTTACTAAAGGCTGTATGCATAATTTACATATTGAGTAGTTTAAATAAATCCGCATACAAAAATTTTTTATAAAAAAAAGATATATATTGAGAAGAAAAATTAATTTTGAAAAAAAAGGAGAAATTTTGTATCAAGAAATTAATTTTTTTTTAATTTTTATTGTTGAAATAAAATTTTATAAATTTTAAATTGTTAAATTAATTTAACTATTTTCTGACTATCTGTGAACCTGATCGTATTTTTAAAAAACTTTTTATTTTTTTATCTAAAAAATAATTCAAAATTTTAAAAAATTTGATTTTTTTATTAAAAAATTCTTAATTTTTTTCAAAAGAAATTTTTTTTATTATTCTAGTGAGTTCAAAATAAATAACTTATCATTTATAAAAAAATATTGTCTAAAAAAAGAAGCTAAATTGAGAAAAAAAATTAATTAAAAAAAAAAAATAAGCAATTTTGTGGAGAAAAATTAATTTGTTTGAAATTTTTAACAAAATTATTTTTTTACATAGTTAATTTTTTTTCAATAAAAATTTTTCTCTGTCTAATGAGTTCAATATAAATAAATTAATTTATTTATAAAAAAATTTGTATAGAAAAAAAATTTTAAATAAGAAAAAGCTAAAAATTTTAATAGAGTTAATAGCGATTAATATAAAGGATTAATTAAAGAACCGGCTGATAATTGACGTACTAATCTGTTGATCCTAGCAGTGAAGCATGTATGATCCTTAATTTTCCGCAATGGGATTGAGATATTTCTTAAGCAAATTCCGACCTTGACATAACTTTGGAATTGGAATATTTTCATTATTACGTAAGAGAGAGAGAGAGAGAGAGCAAAGAGCATCGCTGAGAAGGAGAGGGAAATGAGGATGAGGAATAAGGATAGTGATGAGGATTCCCGCAAGAAGCTAGAAGCATCAGCTCATCCTGACCGGTATTGTTCTGGAATTTCTATTTCTATTGAGAGAACAACGTGTACCCGTGTACATATTCATCGACGATCTCGATAGAGATTAAAATGAATTAAGTAAAATTATTCTAATTGATAATAGTGCCACAGAGCGTGAAGCCTTGATGGGGATTTTAAAATAAATTTCCAATCAATTTTATCAGCTAGATTAAAAATTCAATGCATAATATTACGAGGGTGAAAATTTATTCCAGGATGGTCGAGTTGCCTTCAAAGGTGAATAATATTATTGATAAATTTGGAATAACAAATAAGTTATGTATAAGAGATTTAAACCTGAAAGCCGTCGTAAGTCCACGATCCGAATTTCATGACACAGGTTTGCTCGTCGAATGGAAAATACTCGACGTCGATTTCGCAGGAAGACTTGTAGATAGCAGGTGGTTTCCAATCCACTCTGCCTGTGTAATTCAGCGTTGCCTTTGTGGCAAGGGTCACCTCAAAGTTACCATCAGCGCTGAAATTTCATTATCACTTTAATCTAATTTCACTAATTAATTAATTTAACGTTCTAATTATTAACTATCATCGTCATTATCATTATAATCACGTTCAATGTTTCCCCTTTTAATTAATATTATGTTGCTCGTGTAAAATTGAAAATTTTAGCCTTATCAAATAAAAGAAATTATTTTATTAATTCAAGTACTTACAAGTTATCAGTACTTGTAATATGTAAATTTACAAACGGCTAAGACTGTACGTATTATTTGAAGTTTAAGTTTGAGTTATAGTATCGATCCTCTTATATATATTTCAAATAAACAAATGGAACAAGAATTTCATTGGTAAGAATTTTAAAACTATTTATCTTTTGTTATACTTGGCTTACAAAACTTTCTTCGGAGCAAAACAAACGAACCCAACTTACGTATTATTCAAAAGTAAAACTAAAGAAAAGACAATGCATTTTTTGTGTCAAGTTTTTGAAATTATAAATTGACAATATTTATTTAATTATTGGAAACAAAATTAATTAAAATTAGTTTTGATGAAAAAAAAACTTTTTTTTTTTTTTTAATAATTAATTTTTTTAAATTACACTATAATTTCTTAACTATTGACGTTTTTAAATATATAAGCTCATTCTGATGTTACACTCATCAAAAGCTTTCATTTGAATACCCACATGCATTTTTATATATTTTTCATATGTATACATATATATAATATATATAAATATATGAAAAATTGATGTGGGTACT
>JZSA01003252.1:0-15439 GCA_000956155.1 Cotesia vestalis
ATATATATAAATATATAAAATATATGAAAAATTGATGTGGGTACTTAAATTAAAGGTCTTGATGAGTGTAATGTCGAGGTGAGCTTATATCTTTAGAAATGTCAATTTTTCACAAGATGAGAATGATATAAAATCTTGATAAGGCACAAATTCAAGTTAAAACCTTTGCAATGACCCTAATTTATTTAGTTTTGATGCGAATAAAAATTTTTAGGAAAAAATTTTTCATTTTTTCCTAAATTAAAAATTTTTTTTCTATAAATTAATGTATTATTTTTTATTTAATAGATAAACAATTAAAAAACTAAAATCTTACTTGTTATACAAAACTATATCAGGTCGCCATATGTGATCAGACGGTACGTGAAGCATTTCGACCCCTCCGTACTCTTTAGGATCCCACTGTAGCTTGTAGTCATACCACGACTGGAATAAAAAACTCTGAATAAAATGTGCACCAGTATCCATCTGCATTGTAGTATTTCGAGGCACGTAAGTGACAAAGTAAGAAATATTGCCTCCTTCTATAAATATACTTGTACTATAATATTTACAATATACGCTCCGAATATTAATATGTTACACGTTTAATTTCATCCCTCGAAATAGAGCCGAAGAAGAAATAAGAAGGAGTAAAGTAAAATCGATGGAATGGCGCAAAAACAGTCCAGATCATACAATATATTTCCATAAGCACGTACAAGTCGTATGGTAACACGTTCATTTCTTTTTTTTTTTTTTTTTTTTCTTACGGAAAATAAATATAGTATTTACCTACAGACGTATAATTCGCAGTATAGATATAGAAGGAGGGGATAAAGTTAATTTAATTAGAGTCAGAGATGGATCGCGAGGTAAATGTCCAATTTATCTAGACTGTTTGAATAAATAATGCTAATACAACTGCGGAGTTATATTTATTGACACGAATAGCTTTTAGCTTATCATTAAATATTTAATATTTGTCTACACGTTTGGTAGATTACGCTGCCGTTTTCTGTTTAATAACAGGGGAATTAACGTCGGTTCATTTTCATCCCAGTGATTAAATAGTTAATACATTAATTTAGATAACTTGAGTTATAGACGAGGAATAAAGTGATAATAAATATCTACGCAAGGAAGAAAACCCTAATAAAGAAGATGTAATAAAGTTTTCTCGGTAAATATCTTTGATGTAATTTTTTTTTACTCTTTTTACAAATTTAATGATAAAATATTTTTATTTATTTAAATTCTGTGTCACACAAAAAGAAGAAAAGTCTTGAGTCAAGCGTAAATTTTCTTAAATCAAAAAAATGTTAAAGAAGATTGAAAATTTCTTGAGTCAAGTTTAATATTTCTTGAACGAAGTTTAATTTTTTTAGAAAATTTCTTCTTGCTCCAAAATAACTTCGGTCCTCCTTATAATTTTATTGGCTCAAGAAATTTTTTTTTTTTTGTGCAGGATCAAGTTTAAGAAACTTTATAATTAGAAATTATTTTAATGATATAGATATAAAATCTGGTATACTAATGATGAGAAAGAGAACAATGTCTAATAATTGAGGAAGTTGAAATAATAGGGTTTAAAAAGGTAAATTCAAATGCTTAAATGGTTAAATGTTCAGTACAATTCCGAGTCGAAATTTAAGTTCTAGATTCAAAAAAAATTAATTCAAAAATACTCCTAGTACCACTAGTTTTTGATTAACCATTAGGCAGTCTTTAAACAGCCATATATCTACGAAAAAAAATATTTTGAAAATCATTTCACAAGTAAAAAATTCGGAGTACACAGAAAAAAAGGTTTATTTGAGGAAAGAAAATATTTTTTTTCCTAATTATTTTTTTGAGTGGAAAAAAAATTTTTGACACAAGAAATTTCACTTATTCCGATAAAATTAATTTTTTTGCTTTAAGAAATAGATATCTTGATCCAAAAAAATTTATTTAAGTCCAAAAATATTTTTTTTTTGAGAAAAGTCAGCCTCTTGCTCCAAGAAATTTAATTCTTGACAGAAATAAATTTTCTTGTCTTGAGAAAATTTCTCTTTTGCTCCAAAAAAATTAAAAATCTCGATAGAAGTAAATTTTCGTTAATATTTTTATTGACTAAGATATCAAATGGAAAGATCAATTAATATTGAATAATTTTTTTTCATTTAATATAAATCTACGATTTAACAAGGGAAGTTATAAAAATTTAGTAACGCAAATTTTAAGTTTAAAAATATTCTTCTTTTTAGTAAAAGAATAAAAATTAAATTTCTCCGATTTTTATAACAAAAAAGTTTGATTCTCCCGAAAAACAAGTTACTGTGAGCGAAAACAACTTTCAGGATATCCCGAAGCGCAAAAAGTAAATCACAGTTTTGTTTAGATCCATTTAAAATTTCATTGGCAAATTTAGTATCAAGCTTTATTATTTTCTTTTCTTCTTTTTTCTCACAACAAATATCCTTATGTATATCTATATAATTTAGATAACGTGAAAATATAAAGTATATTATTTTTATCTACACATGTCATGTCATGTCTCGCATAATCTTTTGGAAAAGAAGTAGGTTGCACGGTTCGGCGGATCCATTTTGTGGCTTTCGGTCGTCTACACACGTCTCGCCTGGTTTTCCCTATACTAAACTATACTGCCAGCCATCAGACCATTTTGTTATAGTCATAGTTGTTGCAGTAGTTACTATAACGTACTAAAATAACATCAGAACTACCCTTCGCCTTCGTCTTCCCGGCTTACATTTTACTGACGTCAAGCTGAACCCAGAATCCTGAGGAAATAATCTCACGGGCTACTGTTAACTTGCATGTTATATTACCACAGTATCGTAAAGTATATACCAGTAGTGAAGAATACTCCGCCATTTTTGGGTATAAATAAACATATCTTCCTATAGCTACCTATTGCAGTATAAATATATTTATTCGTAAGACACGGAATTTATTTACCGAGTTACTTGAATTTAACAGTAAGTCAAGTTTAACCGGTTAGAGGCATAAGGGTGAGTAAGAAGATCAAGCCAGGAAGTCTTTGGTAATTTATCGCTGGGTCAGAAACGTTTGCTGCTTGTAATCGTTGGTTCCAGTTCTGCAGTAACTTTCAAGAAGAAGAAAGTGAAGGAAGCGATAAAACGAGTTCCATTGGGAGTTAAACGTAAATCGTATGAGGTACAGAAAGAAAAATTCACCCTTAAATTATAGCTAAGAGTTTTACTAAGGTACACTTTGTATGTAATTTAAAAGGGTATTAAATTCACCGCGGAATTTAATTTTTCGATTCTCGAGTCACGAATAAATATTTGATTATTTGCAGAGACAACAGCGTTAATTGACGAAATAATTACGGGGAATCAAGTAAATAATTTTTAAGAACTTCATCTTCATTACAGTTGAAAATTTTTGAAACTGAAAAATTATTCTTAAGTAAATGTTGTTAATATTATCGTCCATAATTGTCAATAATTATTTGTATATCAGAAAAGGGACAAGATACACAGAAAAAAAAATGTTCTTGAATCAAGTATATATTTTTAAAAAGCTCAATTTTCTTGATTTAAGAAAATTTTTCTTGATTTAGGGAAATTTTACTTAATTCAAGAATTTTTCGTCTTGATTCAAGACATTTATCCTCTTCAAAATTATATTCTTGGTTCAAGAATTTTTCTCTTGAATCAAGTTAATTTTTTTTTTTTGTGTAGGATCATAATAACAAATTATGACACTGAAATTGAGAGACATCTGATAATTTTAAGAATTTTTTTTAATTAATTAACAAATTATAGCAAGAAAATTTTATTTGAAAATTTTATCTTTAGAAGCTCTGAAAAATTATAAATGAGATTTTTATAAATAATTTTCCATGCCTAGTTTATTTAAAAAAAAAAAATCTAAAAATTTTTAAGTGTCTGCTAATTTCAGCCTCATTAAAAAATTAAATTATTATTTCTGCGAAGTTTCGGTCATTTATTAGACCTTTCTCAGGCGTCTGAAAATTAAAAGTAAATTTTACTTGATCCCAAAATTAATAAATAAATAAAATTTTTCATTATTCAATAATAACTCTTGTTCAATTGCACTGTACTTCCTTAACTATTGACGTTTTTAAAGATATAAGCTCACCCCAATCTTAAGCTCATCAAGAGCTTTCATTTAAGTACCCACATCAATTTTTCATATATTTTATATATTTATAAATATGAATATATAAAAAATATATGAAAATGCATGTGGGTACTTAAATGAAAGCTCTTGATGAGTGTAACATCGGAATGAGCTTGTATCTTAAAAAATGTCAATAGTTAAGGAAGTACAGTTATCTCTTATCATATAACTATCCTGAAGAAAAATTTTTTTTATTTTCTTAATAATATAGATGCATAGTAATACTGTATAGAAACGAAACAAGACTGATCTAAAAGCTGAAGCTACTAAAAGACTTTCTTATAAACGGCTGTCCTAATTTATCTTTTTTTATATAATTACTGAGGTATATTGGGACGTGGGTGTCTTTATTAAACTCGTTTACTATCTTTGTCTAGGTCTCTTTGGACGACTTTAAACGAGCTTTGAGCCACCCAAGAAAATTTATCGCTTGAAAACTGGTGTGTATATACTACCCACTCGGTATATCACCAGCATTGAATAAAATTTAAGCGCTATATAACGTGAAGCTCTGAATATCCTTTGCGTTGAAAATATACGAGGGCTTAAATTATTTTATTTAGTTTTTGCATTCAATGACTAGATATTTTTAACGGGTAGTAGTTACCTGCTCAACCCAGAGATTCGTCGTCATTATTTGGTTCTTCAAGTTCTGAAAACAAAAAAATTTTTTCTTGTCATAAATAATATTATTTAATTAATGTAAATAATGCAATAATTTTTTTTTTAAATATTTTTAGCCGTAATTGTAGTGAAAAGCCACGGGACAAAATTCTGGGTCAATTATATTTAAAATTGATAAATTAATAAAATAATTAATTAAATTGAATTTGTTAATTTAGGTACAATATTCAAGAGTAAAGTTTATATTGGTAAAAATTTAATTACCACTGATGTGAATTGGCAATTGTTGTTACTAATTAATTACTGTATTGATCGGTATCGATAATTACCACGTCTATGAGTTGGGAAAGCTTAAGCTTTATTTTAACGGTAAGTGCATCTGTGACGTTGACCACCGGCCTCACCAATTTGTTGTAATTTGATAGAAGGTCGTCGTAGAGTCGTTTTGCGTCCGGATTTCCGGAGCATCCTAAAATTAAAACAAATAATTGTTGTTAAGAGGAAAAAAAAATAATAAATTAAAGAGCAGTAGGCGGTAATTAAGGAAGAAATCAACGTTGAATAGAATGTTCTTTACTGAGATTGAGATTAAATGAATCGTAAATCGGTCGAGTGTTGATTCCTGTGGGAATACATCCTTGTTAATCCGTAGGATATATCAGAGGGGAATTATTGACGGACAATTTTGTCACGAACGCTTGCACTGGGAGATATAATTCTAATTGGATTATATCGGACATTTGTACTCACCACGGGTTGCTACGGTGTTCAATTTGAATCTGCACCGTTTATAGAGTTGCAAAAATAACAAATATAAATCGGAAAGTTCGGCTAAACCCGTAAAAGACCGGAAAGGGATTTATTTAAAACCTAAATTCAAAATGTCAAATTTAAACGTTCGGCTATTTTATTAAATTTGTTTTTTATTTACAGTGGCTACAATTTACATAACTGTCTAGCCTCTGTGATGGTGATGGTGAGGGGGTTACGTCTGTCGGGTATTTATCAGATCTGAGCAGAGAACTTGACTGAAACGGATATAAACCAATTAATTCCATGCACGATTCAAATCTAGCAAATTTATCCCGATAATTGAATGTACACCATCTGCTAGCCACCAACTATTTCGATCTGCTGGTTATCGGATTTCCTCATAAATTTCAATGACAAAATATGATCACTGCGTCCATCAATTTTATTATTTTTTCATTAGTTTATTTCCCTTTTTTTAATTCTCTTTTATTTAAAGCTTTCAAGTCTATAAATCTTTTATGATGTTTTAGATTGCTTTTCGGTGTAAATAATTCAAAATATAACATTTATTATTTGTGAGAATTAAATGGAAAATTAATTGACTACAAAACTAGCAACCTTGCAGTCACTATGTGACTGCCGTGGCTTGTGAACTGTAAATAAATAAAATTTTGCGTCATTAAATAATGAATATTGTTAAATTGCACTGTACTTTTTTAAATATTGACGTTTTTGAAGATATAAGCTCATCCCGATGTTACACTCATCAAGAGCTTTCATTTGAGTACCCACATGCATTTTTCGTATATTTCATATATTTTATATATTTTATAAATATCATACATGTAAAATATATGAAAAAATTCATGTGGCTACTTAAATGAAAGGTTTCGATGAGTTTAACATCAAGATGAGCTTTTACCTTCAAAAATATCATTAGATGACAAGATAGCAAGGTCAGTTCTTAATTATTGACATTTTTAATGATATAAGCTCGTCCTGATGTTACACTCATCAAGAGCCTTCATTTGACTACCCACTTGCATGTTTGATATATTTTTCATATATACATATATATAATATATATAAATATATGAAAAATTGATGTAGGTACTCAAATGAAAGGTCTCGATGAGTGTAACGTCGTAGTGAGCTTATATCTTTAAAAATGTCAATAGTTCAAAAGATACAAGGGAATTTTTAAATTATGTGTCTAGAGATAGAGTATTTTCGAATGTAGCCTAAATACTCATCATAATAAATTTACTATTGGTAAGAATGATATGAAACCTTGAAAAGGCACAAATTCAAATCATGACCTTTGCAATGACACTAAATTTCACTAAAAATATTCTGTTAATAAAATCGATTATTTATTTTATATTTAAAAAATTTAATCAATAATTTTTTCCCAAAATAAGATTTAAATTCAATTTTATTGAAATAGATTCTTTACGAAGTTTACCATAAAAAATACCAAACATCAAATTTTATTTCTTTTTTATAGTCCAAAAATCTCTTCAGCTCCTCGTAGAATTTACATTTTTATTATTTAAATTAATTTTTTTCGTCTAAATTTTATTGTAAAAAATTTGAATTTTTTTTCTCAAGATTTAGAACTAAATTTCTTCTTTAAAAAAAAAAAAAAAATTAAATAGATTTTGATATTGAGTAAAAAAAAAAAAAAAAAAAATTCTTGAAAATAATAAACTGCGGACAAATATTCAACAATAAAAATAATCTTCTTACCTGATATGAGAACCAAGACTATCCACATGATTCCCACCAGGCTCTTCATCATGTCATTGTGACGTCACGTCCGCCTCATTTCTTCTTGGCTCCTCCAGGTCTTCCTTCTCCCACAGCCGCTCTGAAAAACGAATTAAAATAAAAAAGCATAGTAATAAAACAAGAATTTACATTTACATTCAAATTCATAAAATTCATATTCATATTCGTAGTGCATACAATAATAATAATAATAATAATAATAATAATAATATAAGCCGTCTCAATAAATCTCAATCTGGCAGCGGAGTTCGACATACAGCATTAATAAAAAGCTCGGCATAATAAAGTACAAAACAATAAAAACTAGTAAAAGTTAAACTCCGGAACAGCGGGGAAAAATAAAACCCCGTTCAATAATACGAAAAAGTTATATAGACTCGGTAATTTTATTGCTATCGTTTAATATCGTCCCGTTGTAAAGCCGGACAAGAGAGAAGAAACCTCGGGGTCTCGATCCACACCAAACGGAACTGTGACCAGATATCGGGGTTGTAAAATGTGGAAAAGAGAAAAGAAGAAATATAAAATAAGAGGTTATAAAAATAAAAGAACGTAAAAATCGAGTTGAGACCCTGAACAAGTGCCAATATCCATAACGAATATCGCCGTTTCTGTTTTTACCGAGTTCTTCCAATCCTCTTTTCTCATCGGTATCATCCTAAAGCACATCACTCGACCTTCGATTTACCGTCAAACTCAAATTTATCTTTACATTTTTCCTTTATATACTCTTATTTCCACTTCTACTCACACTTGCTACTATTCTTCTATGTTTAATGCTTTTTATTTCCAAACAAGTCTTCTCTAATTCGTGTTCAACCCAAAAAAAAAAAAAAACCGGCAACCGAAATGTAAGTAGATTTTAAAGTGAATCCAACAAATAATAAAATAATCATTTTTAAAACGAATGCAAGAGTAAAATTCCATTAAATTAATTTTTGGCTTATTTTTTTTATTTATTTAATAATTTAAACCCTGAAGCCAAAGCTCCCTAAGGGCCTTACAGAATATAATCTTATACAGTGAAAAAAAAATTTTTGAACCAAGAAAATAATTTGGAAGAAGCTCATTTTCTTGAATAAAGACGAAAAATTCTTAAATCAAGTAAAATTTACTTAAATCAAGTGAAATTTTTTAGATTAAGAATTTTTCAACTCAAACCAAGACGATGAAATTCTTCAAAATTATTTACTTGATTTTTTTTTCTCTGTACAAAAAATCTTAACAGTTATGTTGATAATAATAATTGAACAAACTAATTAATAATGCAATAGATTGATAATGAAGTAACTTATTTATTAAGCTTTTAGATAAAATTCAAAAAAATTTTACAAGTTATTGCATTCAACAATTATTTTGCAAAGAAATAGAGAAAGGATTTTTTAGGAATTTGAAGAATTAAAATTTTTGTCATTCCTAAATTATTTAGCAACCTTTTAAAATTGGAATTTCGAGTTCCATTTTTAACAGGAGCTGTGTTTCGGCATTTCCGTATATATTTTAGTGTGCCACGATTTATTTGATACTCACAGAATTCTTTAACAGGAGCTTCGTTTAGCCAAATTTTGAAATTTTGAAATTTCAGCAAAAAAGCTCTTATTCAAAAATTATGTAAATATCGAATAAATCGTGACACCCCAAAATATCTCAAAAAAGGCCCAAACCCAGCTCCTGTTAAAAGCGAAACTCGAAATTCCAATTTTAAAACGTTACTACCGGTTTAAATTTTGACGCACTCTATTATTCAATTTAAATGTAAAAAAAAATGTATAAGCATAGAAATAAAAGCTTATTCAATAAGCTTTTAATTGCAATTTACAGAAATTAAATACGATATCGTGTTTAATTGTTATCGCACGGAAATACGATAAAAGTGAAAATTTTATTTATTTAATTTTAATGCCAAGGCAATGGCCGAATGGCAAATAAAACAACACAAAAAGTTCCATCATCAGTAATACCAGTAACTAAGCTCTTTTTAAGCTCATGAGAGAATTTACAAGCTTGAGTCTTGAAATTTTGAATTTTTGCGACTGAAAAAAATTTTTGAATTGCTGTAATTTCTCAACTAATCGACAGATTTGGCTCATATTAGAAATTAACCTCAGAAATCGTCCAAAAAATCAGTATGTTACGTTTCATTGAAATCTGTTAAAAATTAAGGGAGTTACAGAAGAGACAGAGCTGGTAATATCGCACAGTAAAAAATTTTGCGTCAATGCGTCCAAAAATTTTTGTGTTAAATATTTAACACTTTTTTGTGTTAATTTAACACAATAAATGTTAAATTTACGCATAAAAGTGTTAAATATTTAACACAAAAATTTTTAACAAAAAAATTTTTACTGTGCGTACATATCTAAACTTTTGAACGATAAGTTCTATCATGAGGACCAATGCAATAAATTTCTATGGAAACCAGGAGAGTTTATTTTTGCCGGAGGTTAACTTTGATGTTTAACAGCGAAATTGGCCAGCTTGTATCTTTATTATCATTAGAAGCGAGCTGGGTTTAATTGAAAGAAGAAAAGTCGCTTAAAGGTCATCTGAATTCCGAACGGCAAAAGAATAAAAGGAAATTTATCCACTGATATGCAGCGTAAATTTAACCGATAGCTTATTCTCGCTTTCATATTCTGCTCCACTTCCGACTACTTAAATGCCACAGTGCAGTTTAAAGTTTAACTTTGGTATATAGTTATAGGAAGTAAACCGGGATGTAAAAATTGAATACTCGTGTTGTCAATCGGAAAAAAAACCAATAAAACCACTTACTCGTTTCATTGTTCCAACTCCGCAGTTCATTTATTACACATTGTCCGTTCTCTTCTTCAATAGCTCTTTTAATTTTTAATTCCTTTTTCAGAGGTCCTATTATTTTTATTGTTATTATATAACTGTTGAGTGCTCCACGGGTGACCCGGGAGTTCAGTTGTCAATGTCACAATTCAGATAAATTCAATTTCTCAAATTTTCACATCCGTCCGACATTAATTTGATAGCCGGTCATATAATGGAAACGCTCAACCTTTTTGCCTCTTTATCTTTCAAATTTATCGACAGACCTTTTTTATTCCCTTTGGGAAACAATCGCTAAAAAATTGTGTAATAATTTTTACTACAATAATAATTTTATTTTATTTTTTCAAGTGGGTAAATCGAGATGATAACTCAGTTATTTTATTGGTAAGTGCTTTAATTTCTAGAAAATTAATTATTAATAAAAAGTATTTCTTCTTTTTTTTTTAAAATTTAATAAAAAAAAATTTATGAATTATTAAAAAAATACGAATTAAATAATTTTGGCTTTATTTTTTTATATTTTTAATAATATAATTTTTTCGGAGAATTTTGGAATAAATTACAAGAATAATTTTGCTATTTTATCAATTTGACGGTACAAGTTTATAAAATTAACAAAATATTCAAAATTTCTCCAAAAACTTATAAAAAAAAAAATATGTAAAATTTCATTATATTAAATTTGAGAAACATCTGATAATTTTTATAATTTTTTTAACAAGTAAATTGTATCAAGAATTATTTTTTTTTTTTAATTTTAACTTTAAAAAGTTTAAAAAATTATAAATGAGATTTTTTAAAAATAATTTTTTCTAACTAGTCTATTTATTAAGAAAAATTAAAAAATTGTGTCATAAATTTTACTATAAAAATCAGTTTTATAAAAAAGATATGAACGTCGCAAAATTTTTTTACTTTGCTGAAAATTTAATCTATTTATAATTACACCGAAAATTTATTATAAAAAATTAATTATACCAAAAATTTATATCAAATCTTCTAAATGCACAAATTTAGGTCAAGACCTTTTTAATTATATTTAATTTAACTCAAGAAACTCATTTTTTAATCTTCTAATTGGATTTATCATTTTTAAAAAATTACTAAAATAAAAAAAAATTATTTAAAAAAATTTGAAATTAAATTAAATTACAGGGAAAATTTTAATAATAAATAATTATTATTGCACCGTAGATAATAATAATTAAAAATTTTTTTTTTATCTAAAAAAAATCTCTGACAGAATTGAATTTTAAAATTATTAAAATAATTATTTTTCAAGGTATTTATTCGCACTAAAAATATTTACCCCCAATTAAAACTTTAGTAGGGTAAATTTTTGATTAACTAGATCCAATAATTAATGAAGTTATTTGTTTAGCAGCCGAGAGTTAAGTAACTTTTGACGACTGACAAATTGATAGGATAGTTAATACAACATCCAGCATTCAGTATTTTATGGGCCGGGTGGAGAACGAGAATGAGAATGAGAATGGTGACATGAAACCTGAGAAAACCGGTTAACAATATCCCAGAAGTTATACTATACCTAATCTAACATTAAATTCTAATGGAACATTGTACCAGTAACATTAGTTTTGAATAGCCGAGAAAAGTTTCGAGTCACAATGCGACGTTTCACCCCTACCCCCATCTGCATATATAAAAGACTGTTATGTGAAGAGAAATATCATATATGTGGATGTATATGCGTGTACTCACTAGATTTATGAATTTAATAATGGCTCAGCTAACAACGGCCACAATTAAAATCATGAATAATCTCACGCTTTTCCATCACTTTTACCTAACTGAGGTTTACAACTCTCGGTATAAACTTACAAGATAAACTCTATTAAACAAATTAATTTTGATTTACCAAAATTTCGGTTTATTCTATATAAATCATTTTAAAAAATTGCTTTTAAAATTACACTTTATGTGATAGTAAAATTTGATCTTCAAAGTAGTTTTATTTTAGTTATAAATTTTTTAAAAAATTTTTATGTGAATTATTATCAAATTTTTACGACAATTAATTAAAAATTATTTAAGTAAAAAAAAAAATTTTAGATAATTTATATAATTAACAGAATAAAAATTTTGTGTCGAGGATAAATAATTAAAAAGACTTTGTATCTTGTGAACTATCGACATTTTTAAAGATATAAGCTCACTTCGACATTACACTCATCGAGACCTTTCATTTGAGTACCCACATCAATTTTTCATATATTTATATATATTACATATATGTATATATGAAAAATATATCAATATGCATGTGGGTACTCAAACGAATGCTCTTGATGAGTGTAACATCAGGATGAGCTTATATCTTTAAAAATGTCAATAATTAAGAACTGCTATCTTGTCATCTAATGATATTTTTGACGGTATAAGCTCATCCTGATGTTACACTCATCGAAACCTTTCATTTGAGTACCCACATCTATTTTTCATATATTTTATATATTTATATATATGAAAATATGAAAAATATATCAAAATGCATGGGGGTACTCAAATGAAAGCTCTTGATGAGTGTAATATCAGGATGAGCTTATATCTTTAAAAACTTCAATATTTAAGAAAGTACAGTGCAATTTAACAAAATTCATTACTTAATAAAATTTTATTTATTTATAGTCACACAGGGACTGCAACAAGGTTGCTAGTAAATTTATTACACAGAAAAAAATTTTTTTGTTTAAGTATATTTTACTAAACTTCAAAATTTTTTCTTTCGATTCAACATAAAGTTTTTTTAAAATAATACTTTTTATACTCACAATCTACCTTGAATAAATTGAGTAACCCTGTTATTGGCCCTTTGGGCTCTCGGGCTTAAATAAAGGCAATAACTATTATTTTTCCATCGAAAATAAATTTATCCTTTCTCAATATTTTTTTGAATCTAGAAAATTTATTCTAAAGTCAAGAATTTTCTCTATTTGTATAGATACAGATTTTAAATTATCAAATGATGTAAATTTTGAATCAACTCGGTTGACACCACAGATGATAAAATTTTTCCGTGCGCATTCTTATACACAAAAAGATTGCGGTACAAAATTAAAAAAAAAAAAAAGATAATAATCCTGGGATTACTTTAGGAAAATATCTTTATCGCATTTCACGGTAAAATAGCGGCTACTGAGGAGACTAGTCTATATATCGAATAAATGTCCCGTGTTATTGACGTCAAGCTGAGAAATTCAATTTAAAAAAGAACATTGACGTGAGCGAGAACAGACACTAGAAAATGCTGTCGACCTACACAATCAGCTGTTTCACTGGTTTAATACATCGACATTTATATATACATATATATCTATCTATCATCTATACATCAGTACAATGTACAACTATACGACTATACGACTACACACTTGATGGCTGTTGAGAACGCGTGATTCAATCTGTTCGCGTGACAAACAACATATGTGTACTTCCATTTGATCGCTATTATATTGTGTAACAGCACGAGAGATTGTTCGCGTTTATGTATGTTAGTCTGTTATAAAAATTAGCCAACAGAAATCTCACAAATTATCAGCTCCGGCAATAATGATAACAGTACGTAGTCGTCAAAGTAATGAAGGCATCCCTTTTATTACAGCTATCGATCGGTACTTTTCTTCTTATCTTTCTTCTCTATCAAAAATATCTTTTTTCAATTTTTGAAAATTTTTATAAATTTCTAATTTTTTATGAAAATTAATTTAGCCGGCATTTAAAAATTAAAAAAAATTTTTTTTAATTGAAAAAAATTAAAAAAAAATTTTATGTGTAAAAAAAATGGAAAACTGTAAGTGCAATTTTTAAAAAATGTTTTTTTGTTATAATTTAATAAATTAAGCAAAATCAAAAATGTCGGCTAACTTTATTATTATACTTGAAAAACTATAAATACAATTTTTAAAAAATGTTTTTTTGTTATAATTTAATAAACAAACATCGGCTAACTTTAATATTATCAATTTTTGCCATAAAATTTAAGAATTTTAATTTTTAAAAAGCAATAACTTAAAAAATTATCAATAAAAACATTTTTTTTCTTTAAATAATTTTTTTTTCTATTGAAAAAATTATTACAAAAAAAATTTAAAAAAAAATTTTATGTGTAAAAAAAATGGAAAACTGTAAGTGCAATTTTTAAAAAATGTTTTTTTGTTATAATTTAATAAAATAAAAAAAAAAAATTTCAAACCTCGGCTAACTTTTGTATTATCAATTTTTGCCATAAAATCTAAGAATTTTAATTTTTAAAAAGCAATACCTTAAAAAAGAATCAATAAAAATATTTTTTTTCTTTAAATTATTTTTTTTATTGACAAAAAATGATTGAGTTTAGTTTTTAAGCTTTTTTTGATAAAATAATTTTTTTTCAGCTACATTTTGCAATTTGAAAGTCAAAATAATCCATACATATTTTATTTTTTTATTGAAATTTTTTTATAAATCAATTTTTAGAGTGTCATACTATTTTTTCCTTAAAAAAAATGAACACTAAATAATTTTAATAATTACCAATTTAAAATTTTATTTTACAAAAAATCCCATCTAGATTTAAATAAAAATAGAAACGACAAAAGAAAAAATATTTTGCACAATTGAAACTACAGATTTAGAGCAAGCGCTATTTTTCTATAAATTAATTAACAAAAAATTGTCTCTGTTTTTCTTTCTTCAGCGCGACGTTGCATAGGTTAATCTACTAGATAAATCAAACTTTGTATTTGACATTTGACGCTTGCAGTATCGACAGAACTATCTTAACAGCTCAAATAAATAATTTACCTCTAAATCCTATCACAAACTTTTTCATCTAATCGATCTAGATAAATTTAAAAATAAGAAAACTCCAAAATTTGGCTGTATTAAATATCAATCTAAAGCCTTGAACATTTTTTTTTCATAAAGTAATTTTATTAATTTTTTTAATACTATTTGCAATTTAAAATAATTCAATAAAAATTATAATCAAAAAATGTTTTTTTCAATTTTTTTCAAAGCTTTCAAAGTAATTTTCCCAAAAAAATTACTTTGTTTTCAAGCTCCCAAATCTTCTATCTGAATTCTGTAACTTGCATAAAAAAATAATCAATTCTCAAGTGGCGAGTATTCAGTATTGAAGTACTCGCTTAGTAAGTTATATAAAATTCATTTTATTGAAAAAGTTTTAGCGATCGAAATAAATGCATAAAAATTTTCTATAAAGACTATTTCTTTAAAACTGATTTTATGTTTGATTTTTTTTTTTATAAATTCATCAAAAAAAAAAAAAAATGAATAAAAAATAAAAAAAAAT
>JZSA01003253.1:0-34759 GCA_000956155.1 Cotesia vestalis
AAAAAAAAAAAAATAATAAATGATAAAACTAAACAAGAGTAAATAGCCGGGAGTTTGAAGTAAAAGGTTAAAAAATACGCGTCTGTTAATAATTCGGGCGGTTATACGAAAGCATCTTCTCGTCCAAGGATCCTGAGCTTTTATCTCTAGATCGCGAATCCCAGGTGTGTTCTACGGGGAAATCTACTCAGTGTTTGGCATTACTTGTTTAAGAAATTCAAGAGCGAGGTTCAGGTTACAACAAAGAAGTTTGCAGTTGTTTTATTTTTCATTTATGCTTTTATATTTTTATTTTTATCCACTCTTATCTGGTGAAATTTTTTTATCACTATTTTTATCTCCTCGGACGGTTATTTGGTCTATCCAGTGGCTTAACGTGGAAATGAACTCTTGACGTAAATAAATTATCAAATGGGCACTCCGGCGCTTCACTAGAACGAGTATTACTAGGAGCTGAGCTACTGGAGGATAAGAGATGGAGGTAATAGTGCAAACGACAGCTAATAAGTGAAACGTTTTAACTTAAACCTTCAAATAACTTCAGTTACAGCTTTTGTTTGAATTTAACAGTTTAACTGACATTCTACTTATTACTTCTTTTAAACTGGACTTTGATTACAGTAATTTTAACGGCTTTTATTTAATATAATCTAATTTATCAAATGCTACTGTTATATGACTGGATAATTTTTTTTTTTCGGTTAAATAAAAATTATGAGTTAAGCATTAAAAATTTTAAGGAACATTTTTTGTACACAGAAAAAAAAATTTACTTGAATCAAGTAAATTATTTTGGAGAAGCTCATTGTATTAAAAAAATTTTTAAATAGTCTTAAAAAAATTTTTTTTAATTATTTCGAGACTATTTTAAGATGAGCTAACAACGACAGAGCCCGGGAACATTAAATCGAAAGGTTTTAAAAAATTATCCGATACTAAATTTTTTAAAAATTTTAAATTCAATTTAAAAAGATCGTACTCAAAAATGTAGCGATTAAAAAGTCGTAAAATCGTTTAAAAATTAATTTTCAAAAATCTGCTCAGAATTTTTTTTTTGGCGCCAAAAAAAAGTTTTGGTTTATGTCACATTTAAGATCTTAATCAACCGACAATTTTAAGACGATTTTTTTACACGGGAGCTCAAAAAAGATTTTTTCAAGTTTGTTGTAAAAAAGCATTATTTTTGAAAAAACTTTTAATTAATATTCTGGATAAATTATTGAAGATATTAAAAAATCATATGAGATATTTTTTGTAGGAAAAATGTCCTTGTGAATTTTTTAGGATTTTTTAAAAATATTTGCAGTCAAAATTTAAATAAAATAAATTTTTACAAACTCAATCAACTTATAAAAAAAGGCAGCGTAAAAACCCACAAATTAAACCCATCTTTCATCGAAGTTGGAAAAAGGCAATAATTAAAATCCGTTGATGCCGAGGGTTATTAATGGTGGCGTGTCTAATTACCTCTAGTGATGCGTAAAAATTGTTTGGTTTTTCCTAAATAAAACGAAAACAAAATGAAAATTTCACGTGCAGTGAATCTTTTATCAGTGAAGTGTATTTAATTTATAAATTGATCGATTCATAACGTCCCAATAAATATTAAACTGTCGTTTATTTATTCTATTTAACCTCAGTTTCAATTAGCCGCCACTATCGAATATTATTAATAGCGTCTATAATATTCACTATTCAAAATATTCAATTAAATCAATTTCCCAATTATCGCAATTATTTTACGTAACAATTAGATATACAATATTAAATTTCAGTATTTCCTGCTTCGAACATACACAATACTTATTTTTAAAATGCTCGAGGCACTTGTGTTATTAAAGAGCAGTAAAAGCTCGTGTTTCAATTCAAATTGATTTATTTTAAGTCTTGTTGAAAAAAAAAAATATTTTATTCATTTATAAGTACATACAATTGCATTAATTGAAGGATCATCAAGACCAAGACAATAGTTAGATTTCTATGAAATCTACTTTATTAAATTTCCATTCTGAAATTTTCAGGATATTTGTAGAAAATGTCAAAGTTTTATATAAAAAAAAGAAAAAAGAAATTAAAAATGTTTATCATCAAGAAATTCGGAGTTATTTTGGAAAATCTAAAAAATAACGAGGAAGATAGGTTCAAATAATTTTTTTCTATTTTTTCCCAAAAAGAACATTTAATACAAAAAATTTTGAAAAAAAAAACGTCTCGATAAGTCAATTTTTGAAAAAGTTATGACAATTTAAGCCACACCGTCCATAATCCGCTGGATTTTTAATTTTTTCAAAATGTGAAAAAAATTTCCTCGAAATTTTGCTATAACTTTTTTAAAAATTGACTTATCGGGACGTTTTTTTTTTCAAAATTTATGTTATTAAATTTTCTTTTCGGAAAAAAATAGAAAAAAATTATTCAAACCTATCTTCATTGTTATTTTTTAGATTTTCCAAAAAAACTCCGAATTTCTCGATGATAAAAATTTTTAATTTCTTTTTTCTTTCTTTCATATGTAATTTTGACATTTTCTACAAATATCCTGAAAATTTGAGAATGTTGTTTTTTGATTTCTATTTTTTTTTCAATTGAATAAAAAAAAATTTTTTTTTATGTCATAAATGAATTTTTCCTGAATCTTAAAATTGGAAAAATTTCTATGCCAACATTGAAATTTTTCCTATGCAAAAATGGGAAAAATCCCACTGTTTTTTTCACCGTGTACAAAAAAAATGTATCTTATAATTTTTTCGTATCTTTTAAATTTAACTGATGATTTCGACTTAAACTAAAAGCTCCTTAATAATTGAATGAACAGTTTGTCAAAGCTTGAAAGTATTTCAATAATTTTAATTCAACATGGAATGAATCTGATAATCTGAGTACAGTGAACCGCGAGAATAATTTTAGCGGATGGTTGACCCGGATCCGAAACGAAAGAATCGGTTTTTTTTTTTTTTTTTTTAAAAACCTTCAAACACAAATACTTATAACTTAATATTAAAAAAGCTCGTCTGACGTCAAAAATGAATCAATACTATTTCAAATAAGAAATTAGATTTACAGAGACTGTAATTCATATTATAACACGCTGGCATATCGTTCCTTTCAGTAGACTATTGCAATTATAAATTATTCATAAAGCTCTCCGGTTTAGACTTAAATCGATAGCAATGTGATAGATAATATATCATACAAATACAGATAGAGATGTAACGAGTTGTACTTATACTTATATATATTTATTTAACGAGTGAAAATATCATACATAAAGTTTACGTTGTCTTTTATGTCGATATATCTGCCCAAGCGAGTATATAGAACTACAGAAGTACTCTACTCGCTCTTGAAGCCTAGCCCAGTCGGCTGCTATTTATTATTATGCTTTATCTTTTATCAAATGTCTGATAAAAAAACACATTCATAATAACAGCGAGGATATTTTATTTATGTCGAAGAAACCCGGCTGTAATGAGAAGGGAAGGAAATAATCCATTTTTTAACTTTAATACTTTGATACTTTTATTCCAGATTTTATTTTATTTCTATTGCTCCTCAGAATTTTATTTTATTTTATTTTATTCTGTACTGAGTTTCAATTCAAGTAAATTTAAAAAGATTACCTTTGAATTTTTATGTTCAATTTTTTTTTTAAATAAATTATTTATTTTATTAAAAAATATTTTTTTAATTAATACAATTTTTGAACAACGTCGGAGATCGAACCTTTTTAATAAATTTTAATAATTGATTATTATTTATAATTAAATTCATGGTGTTTTTTTCGATTTCTATTTTTTTTACACGCTTTTTATTAGCTTCACTTGTATATATTTAACAAATTAATATTATTTAATTTTATAAAAATACTTCATTCAAGAAATTTTCAATCTTCCTTGATATTTTCTTGAGCCAAGAAAATTTACACTCCAGTCAAGAATTTTTTTTTTCAGTGCGCGCTTTTTTTAAAATAAAATACATTTTTTTTTTTATTAATTACATTTATTAAAATTTTTAACACTATTCATAATTTAAATTTATTAAAACTTATTTTATATTTTTTTAGTTCGGTTTTCTATAAAAAGCGTATTTTTTAGTTTCTTTAAACTATTATTTATTTCGATTGAAAAAAAAAATTTTTTTTTCATGTCATAAATGAATTTTTCCTAGACATCAGACAGTAGCGTATTAATTTTAATTTATATCTGTTCCATCGAGTTCGATATTTTAAAAAATGTCAAGCTAAAAAATTATTCAGTAATTATACAGCCGATTTGACGTTAATTTATAAACTTTAATTACTGACCGAGACATTTATTCGACATTTAACAGACTTTACTTGAAATTTTTAATTTTTTATCGACCCCTTTGCAATTATATTTTTTTCTTTATATAGAAACATCAAATAAATCGATTAAAAATAAACTACAATATTAAACGCAAACTTCTAGACTGACATTAATGAATAAAAGCGCCTCATCCCCTCCACTGGTTGCGCGCCCTCTACCGAGCGCGTCTGTTACTTTGCAAAATATAGAAATCCAGAAAAAATCTTCTATTCGTTTTTTTTTTTTTTTTTAAGGAATTAATTTTTAAAAAATATTTAGAGATAACAAAAAGCCTTGCTTTGAATAATGCACTTTTGGCAGGTAATTAAAACATCGCTCGAAGCTTTAGTAAAAAAAATTTTTAAAAAATATAAAGTGTGCAGATATGAACATGGATGCGGAAAGGCGGATAGTTTTCCATTATACTTTATATCCAGGAGGAAGATTTGTTGTGTATTCAAGTCGAGAAAGTACTAGATACTTGAGGGCATTCAGAGTATGACGCATAATTTATACATATGTATAATACATACAGTCGCATATATTACTATTACGTATGTAAGCGGAGTTCGGGTAAATATAAAAGAGAAAAGTAAGATACATTACTGGGTAATGCTCATGCATGCTCGATTTATATCACTGTTGGAATTAATTAATGTCAAATTTATGGATTATGAGCTTTAAGCAACATTCAATAGCTTTAGTTATACTAAATTTTTATTTTTAAATTGGTTTATTCAATTACTTCACAAGTTATTTATTTAGAAAATTGTTTTTACTTTTATTGAAGAGTAAATAAATTATTTCTAATGCACTTTTATGGAGAAAAAAATTCATTTGAATTTTTATTTAAATAAATGGAAGTCAGAATTTTTTTTTTAATAATTTTTGAACTTGAATACTATTTGATGCGATTTTTTAATAATTTATTAAAAAATGTTTCAAAAATTGAATTATTGGGACGATTTTTTTTTTCAAAATTTTTTTTATTAAATATTTTTTTTGGGAAAAAATAGAAAAAAATTATTATTATTATATTACAAAAAATAAATATCCTGAAGACTTGAGAATGGTGTTTTTTCGATTTCTATTTTTTACAATTAAATAAAAAAATTTTTTTCATGTGATAAATGAATTTTTGCTATGTCACATGGATATTTCTATCATGTTAACATGCAAAAATAGGAAAAATCCCTACAATGATAGAAAAACAATCTTGATTGAAAAAATTTTTTTTCTTCAAAATTTGAACTCTTGAAACTAGATATAGATATATATCTTTCAAGAATTTTTGTCTCTTGATTCAAGATAGGCGATAACATTGATTCAAGACGTTATCGACTTGTGTTAAGAATGGCATTTTTTTGAGTCATTAATTTACTTATTTCCAAGAAATAATTTTTTTTTCGGTATAAAAATGAAAGACTATTTAGTTTTTGAAACATACTTTGATGAACTATTTTAAGTTTTTCAAACAATAATGTTATTTTGGTTGAAAAACTAAATGTATCGATTGAAGATAATATAGCACTTAATCCAAGAAAATCAAAATCAAGAAATTCTCAAAGCAAAATAATTATTTGTCTTCCAAAATAAATTCTTAGATCAAGAAAATATCTCTTGAGTCAACATAAATTTTTTATCAGTGTATGTTTTGTTCGCCGTGCAGACGTAAAATTATTTTTGTTCATACAAAAGAAGAAAAGTGTGAAAAAAAGAGAAAGAAGAGATAAAGATTATTCTTAACTTTATTTATCAAGGTGTATCACTGGTAGTAGTACGGCGTGTACATGTAACACGTGAATCGGGTCTACGCAAATGCTTTTATCCTTTCGTGGTGACTGAGTAATCGGGAATCACGTAAAAAAGCTTTTTACGACTAGACCTCGTGCCAGAGGACCGAGCTGGAGGTAATGAAATGGTTCAAGATAAAAAGAGTTACTTTAAAACAGTAAAATAAAACGAGCAAAGAAAGGATGCTTGACGTGTCTATGTGCTTTTCCAGTTTCACGCCGCTGGCTACACCAATCGATACCAACTCGTTCGTTTAATTGGTCGTATCCATTCCCGGGATAAATAACTAACAAGTCTATGTTTCACAATCCTTTCAATTTCATTTTTACAAAAATTTTTTTTTTTTTTTAGATATTTATTATCAACAATCAATAATGCAATTGATGTTATTAATGTGAGGGTGGTTATTTGCAAAAATTAATGTTCAATAATTGGCTATTTGATTAAGTTCCAAATTAAAAAAATGCAGAAGTTTAATTACGTAAAATTGGCTAATTAAATTTTAATTTATACTTCAATTTCGTAAAAAAGTAATAAAGTACTTGATTCGGATGTTTTTCATTGAGGGTTGTAAATTATAGCACTTTGATCGTTAAATTTATTTTATAATTCCGTAATCCTGTTATTGCCCTCCAGGCTATTGGATTTCCAAACAATAAATATTTGTGTTTGAAAAAAATGTTTTTCTTCCTCCGCCTTAGGGTACAAATTGTAACAAGAAAAGGAAACTTTTTTTTAAGTTGTTTGTTTTCTGGTTATTTTTAAATTCACTTTAAGATTTTTGTTTAATGTCTTTTCGATAAATTTTGACATTTATATACTCAAAAAAAAATTTTTTTACCAAAAAAATTGATTAAAAAAATTTTCTAATTGATTTTGAATGTCAAAAACTAATTTTTCTTTTACTAAAAATTGAATTTTTCAAATTAAGTTTATTTTTTAGCCTGTAAATATTTCCACCCAAAAATATCAGGGTTCGATTCCCGGCGTGAGTAAAAATGAATTTTTTTATTTAAAAAAATTTTTTAAAGACAAATTCACTTTATTTTTATTATTATCATTATAGCAGAGGGCTTTAATTACCGGAAAAGACATTTTGAATCTTTAGGATACAAATTGTAACATAAAAAAGAAACTTTTTTAATTTGTTTGTATTCTGGTATTTTTAAATTAATTTTAAGATTTTTTCAATAAATTTTGACATTTATATGGTTAAAAAAATTTTTTTCTATTAAAAAAATTTTCTAATTGATTTTAAATGTCAAAAATTAATTTTTCTTTCGCCAAAAATTGAATTTTTTAAATCAAGTTTATTTTTTAGCTTGTTAATATTTCCACCCAAAAAAATCAGGGTTCGATTCCCGGCGGGAGTAAAAATGAATTTTTTTATTTAAAAAATTTTTTTTAAAGACAATTTCGTTTGATTATTATTATTATTATCATTATAGCAGATGGCCTTAATTACCTGAGAAGACATCTTGAACCTTTAACCAGGCAATAGAGGATCGTGTACAATAAAACCGCAATTGTTTGACTATTATTCAGAACTTAGTGGAATTTCGGAGCGTATAGACATTTGGAAACGGTTCGCTCTACTTCTGGAGAGGAATCAAAGGGTGAGCGACAAAAATGGAGGTACAAAGCGGGATGGTGACGATGCTGCTGTGGAAGGCGTCGGTGGCGGGCGGAGGGTGAAAGCGCAAAGAGAATAAAGCCGGGAGGGAGATGGAGATGGTGAAACTGCCAGCAGGGATGATTAAGTAGGTCACTTGTCGGGCGTGCAGTTCGATATCTCGGGACTGCCTCCCATCCCCGACCTCACATCCTTCCCGACCTTTCATACCGGGTCAAAGTTCCAAATTCATTGAATTTCAATACTCCATTTTCCATTCGATTTACAATGACATGAGGCGGACTGAGAATCACCGACGTAACGTCCTCCCTTCTGGTCCGCTCACACCCGCTCTTTCTTCTTATTCTTCCTCGGGTTTTTATTCACCTCCCTGCTCCACTGTATCCGCAGCTTCACCGTTTCCTCCTTTTCCGTATTCTTCCACAGATCCTATTGTAAGATTCTATCGAGCACGTGGATGCGTACTCAAATGGTAAACTCCAGAATAAGACCTACGGCAATATCCTGACGCCAATCGAATGTCAAATATCTCTGGTCCAAAATAAATAAATATATTTTTATAAATACATTTAAATAAAAGCTCTTGTCGGAATTTGTTTGCTGTAAAGATGAGAATTTGAATTTTTTATCATAAAAAGTTCTTTTTTGAAATTAAATTTAAATTGTGGATTTGATAAATAATTTTTTTTTTTAGAGACAGAAATTCTAGATTAATTTAGGAGAATTTAATTAGGCGATTTTAGACTCAAAGAGCGAGAAGTAACTTTATTTTGAACTTTCCGCTGTTCAAAAAGTTTTGGGAGGCAACTTTTTATTTAATTTAATATTGTTCAATAAAATTAGAAAGTTTTTTTTTAATTTGATGATTTTTGTTAAAAATATTTAATTAGAAAAAAATTTTAATGTTTATTCAAGTGAATTTTTACGTAAAATTGATCAAATTTTGTATTAAACATTCAAAATAATTATGAAAAATATTTATTTCAAAAATTTGATTTTTAATTAAAATTAATATTGTAAAATTTTGTAAAAAAAAATTCTACAAAAAAACAATAAATAAATAAAATTTTGCACTGTACTTTCTTATTTATTGACATTTTTTAAGATATAAGCTCATTTCGATGTTACACTCATCAAGAGCTTTCATTTGAGTACCCACATGTCTTTTGATATATTTTTCATATATACATATATATAATATATATATAAATATATGAAAAATAGATATGGGTAGTCAAATGAAAGGTCTCGATGAGTGTAACATCGGGATGAGCTTATATCTTTAAAAATGTCTATAGTTCACGAGATACTCGGTCATTTTTTTATTATGTATCTAGAGAGCATTTTTGAAACCTTGAAAATGCACAAATTCAAGTCAAGACCTTTGCAATGACACTAAATTTCACTAAAAAACCGATTTTATCAAATGATTTTCCTGGAGACAAAATTTTTTCTTATTCTCTTATTAATCTAGATTTATAAAATTTTTTTTAAATGCAATTCTGTGTCAAAAATTCTTAATAATTACATCAAAAATTTTTCTTAATTTATAATTTAAACATTTGTTTAGTATTCTTAATAATTATAAATTAAATCAATAAAAAAAAAAATTTATAAAATTTTTTATAAAAAATTCTTCATAGTAATAAATAAAATTAAAAAAAAGTACTTTGATTTTTTTTTCAGTAAATATTGAAGCCCAATACATTTATATTGATCAGTATACATTTTCTCCAGTCTGTAAAAAAAAAAAAAAAAAAAAAAAAAAAAAAAAAAATAAGATATATTCTTGAGAGATTTGTTCTATATCTTAATAATCGAAAATGCCTCCCAGTATAATACATCCATCGTTTTTTATTTATCAAGAAAGCTTTTGAACCTCCGCACTGCTGACTGCGTCTTTTCATGTTGAAACAAATACTATTTTTATTATTATCTAATACTTTATTTATTTTTCCTAGCGTATATACTCAGCAGAGGGCTTTCCGTTTTTAGTTTTTAGTTTTTCGCCGTCTACAGCATCGTTATCCTCCTGGGAGCCTCTTCTTGTATTAGAGCTGCGTCATCCGCATTCTTGGTCCAGTTTTCGGTGTAAGGACACCCGGAAATAAATATTTATTCAGGCACCTTCACTATCACAATGACACTCTTCTCTTGCTCTCTCGAGGATTGACCTCACTCGTTAACGAGTAGGGCATTAAGTTTTCAGAAACAAGTCTAGGTACTCGGCCAAACAGAATTATCCAAAACAACAAACTATTTCTTTGTATTTTCCAGTTTGTTGTTGTCGCTGGACGGCAAAGTTTGTCCAGTCCCTCGATAACTTTTGGCACGCTATTAATTGAATAAATATATTTACTTAAGAATTATAATGCTTCGGTTGCTTTATTTATAACTTTAGGGAAAGCTTTAACTATTCTTGAACTATTCAAACTATTTTTTGTTTATGATACATTTATTTATAACTTTCAAAATAACACAATATAATTTGAATGTTTTAACAGCTGCCGCGTTTTAAACAAAATTTATTTTTTTTAGAATTTTTAAAATAGTTTTTTATAAGACAAAAAATTTTTGATTTATAAAATAATTAAATTTAACGTCTTACCAATATATCTAGCCTACACTGAAAAAAAAAAATTAACTTGAATCAAGACGAAAAAATTTTTGAATTAAGTAAAATTTACTTAAACCAAAAAAAATTTCTTTGTTTAAGAATTTTTCTATTTAAATCAAGAAGATAAAGTTCTTCACAATTATTTACTTGATTCAAGTTAATTTTTTTTTCTGTATACACACATATTTATTGTTGATTTCTTAATATCAATTCTTACAAAGAAAAATATTCAGAATGTAATTATAAAATAATTTAAAATCATCTTTCACTAAACTACGTGTACTTTAATGTAATTAAAATGTATACTATAGCCATCTGGCTATCGCATTGGCGTTAAACTCTATAAATAAATAAAATAAAATAAATTTTTTAATTTCTTTTCAAAAAAATTTAATTTGTTTATTTGGAGTAATAAATTTGAATCAATTTTTTTTTAACAGATCATAAAAATTTTAACTTTATATATTTTTATGAAATTAAATAATATTAATTTATTAAATTTGTATGAAATTTAAAAAAGTGGGGTTTTATTTAATTTTAGCCATAAAAATTGACAAATTAAATGAAAAATAAATGTAAAATCTTCAAATTTTTGATAAATTTAATTTTGAGTAATTTTAAAATTAAAAAATCTTTTTTTTTGTCATCGAATTTATTTCTATTAATTTTGTAAAAAAAAATAGAAGTCAATTTTCCGGATTTTTATTCTTTTTATATAGTTAGCAATTTATTATTTTTTTTAAATCAAAAAATAAGAATAAATATTCAGAGTAATGTCGGCAAAAATTGCAACAAAAAAAACCTATTAAAAAAATGTAAGTAAGAATTAAAGTTAAATAAAATTTACTCGTAATTTTCCTACGAAATAAAATATTAAAAATTCAGCGACTATTAAAAAATGACAAATTCGAAAATAAAACCGGAAAGCCGTGAGGAATGAACTTTGTTCATCGGCTCAAGGACGAATTCACGGTGGGTGAACATCCGGAATACGCTAAGCAAGCTTTTCTTTTCTCTTGTCCTCAAGATTTGCCTTCAATCTCGGAAAACTCTTGAGAATATTCTAAAAATATATTAATGTTTTAAAAACTCTCCAAGTATTATCATCATTAATTATTTTCGTCATCACTCATTAGCCCGGAATCTAATCAGTTTCCCGGATCTCGAGAATAAGATATTGAGGATCGCGGTTAGAGCCTTGGACTTGGGCCGGCGTTAAAATAAACCCGTATATTTTCTGCAGAAAGAGAATGAGGACTGTTACACTTGAACTCGATAATATAGTACCAGGATCTGGCGAGTCAGCGGTTTTAAATTCTTTATTTTGTGACATTCTTGATTCAACAACCGCAGGCGAGCTCCTCAGCCTCCTTCTCGTTGGATAACATCCTGCCTTGCAGCTTTGGAAAAGTTCTTCGAGTGCAAGAAGGCTGACGGGGCACCTATTATCTAACTAAATTTAATTTACTTATAAACTATCATCTTCATATTTTTATCATCATAATATATGTTCGTACAGATTTTAGAAAATTTTTATCATTTTATAAAATATTTTAAGTAATACCTAAATCATTTTTTTATAATGAAAAAATTTTAAAATCAAGAAAACATTTATAAAAATTTATTTTTTATTTTTTTATTGATTTTTTTAAGTTTAAAAAATATTTCTTTATTTTTTAAAATAAAAGTTTTTTATTTATAGCCCTTAAAAAAAATTTTTGAAAATCTGTAAGTATAAAAAATTTTTTAAATTAATTTTTTATGCTTTTCAAAAATTTTAAATATTTAATTTTTCAATTTTTAAAGTAAGAA
The DNA here is from genome assembly GCA_000956155.1 of Cotesia vestalis. Taxonomy (NCBI): domain Eukaryota; kingdom Metazoa; phylum Arthropoda; class Insecta; order Hymenoptera; family Braconidae; genus Cotesia; species Cotesia vestalis. The sequence continues at coordinate 12,182 of JZSA01003253.1, forward strand.
TCGTTTATTTTTAAAAATAAATAATAAATTTTTAAAAATATTCATTCAAAAAATCACCAAAAATTTTTTATTTCCAGCCCATACAAAAATTAAAAAGAAATTTTCTAGATGAATAAAAAAATGTCTGAATTTTTTTTTTTTCCCATAATTAATATCTTCTCGATCTAATTATATTAAATAAACCCATGCAAAATAAAATATGACAAAAAAAAATAATAATCAAATTTATATAATATATTTTTGATTTAAAAAAAAAAACTTTCGATAAAATTAAAAAATAAATAAAATTTTTAAACTCATAACTATCATCTCGATCTATAAAAAAGTTATATCTAAATTTATAAGAAAACATTTTGAAGCTCTGGGGATTTGGGAATAAAAATACATATTAGTTGTAAAAAAAATTTGACCTATACCCGGTACTTTAAAAGAATAAGAATAATACCATAAAGATAAACAAAAAAGAAAAGAGAAGAATAAGAATATGCCATACATGTTATCATTTTGATCCCGGTTCTATTACGTGTGTACGACTAGCGGATCTCCCGAAGGATTCTCGTCTCTCACTGGCGATATTATACTGGCTGAGATCTGGATGCGAAACGTCAAGCGACAGTTCGGAACCGCGACGAAACTTTCTCGATACCCGTGGCAACTTGTTTATCCAATCAAATGGCCCCTTGATCCCTTGAACCTGGGTTACCGCGCGCGAGTCTCAGAAGAAACAAGAAATAAGAAAGAAAAAGCGGAATTATGCGATACTTTTTGACATTTGCGTTGCGGATGGTAATGACAATAAATGAAAAGCAGGAAAAACGAGTTCAATGAAACAGAAATCTTTACAGACCGCCATTAGCCGACCGGGTATTAGTTAATTAGTCTTTAGGTTATTTATTGCCTCAGATATTGAGCGTAAAAAGGAAAGAGGGCATGGGGAGCAGTTTAAGAGAACGAGAGAGAGAGAGAGAGAGAGAGAAAATAGCACTTTAGTTAAATTGTGATCTACGAGGAAGAACTTAATTCACAAGGCGTGCCGTCCTCGTTACTCCTGTTTGTCACTAATTACGAAATATTTCTGCATGATCTGCGTATACATCTCCCTGCAGTTCTGATACTCTTGTGCAAATACTACAAGGGCTTTACTACGAGTATTATGTAGACGGTAAATGAAGGTTATTTATTGCCTAATCCTGTTTTTTTATTTTTGTTAAAAAATTATTGAAGAGGATAAAAAATAATAAAAATTATTTCATTCTTTAATTCTAGATTTTAATAAGAATTTTTGTTAAAAAATTATTGAAGAGGATAAAAAATAATAAAAATTATTTCATTCTTTAATTCTAGATTTTAATAAGAATTTTTGTTAAAAAATTATTGAAGAGGATAAAAAATAATAAAAATTATTTCATTCTTTAATTCTAGATTTTAATAAGAATTTTTGTTAAAAAATTATTGAAGAGGATAAAAAATAATAAAAATTATTTCATTCTTTAATTCTAGATTTTAATAAGAATTTTTGTTAAAAAATTATTGAAGAGGATAAAAAATAATAAAAATTATTTCATTCTTTAATTCTAGATTTTAATAAGAATTTTAGTTGACTTTAAATTGAAAATTTAACTCAGAAAGAAAATTTTTAATTTAACTCGAGAAGAAATTTTCAATTTTTTAATTGTCGAAGATTATGAAGAAAAATTAAAATTTTTTTCAGTTCTTTTTACGTGAATTTAACCATTTTTAATGCTAAAATATGATGTGAATTTTTTTGCGTATAAAATTACGAATTTTATCTGTAAAAAATGAAGAAATTTTGAATTTTAGAATTAATAGAAAATTATTAAATACTTTCAAGTTTATTTCATTTTTTTTAAATTTTATTTCAACATTTTTCGATGTTGTTTTTTGTGTATAAAATTAGGAATTTAACTCTTGAAATTAGAAAAAAAAAAAAAGAAATAATGATGTTTATTTTTCTTCATACTTTTCAACAATTTATTGGAAACGATTCTGATAAAATAATGAAAATTTTGCACCTTAAATTCTATAAATGTAAATTTGTAAATTAAACATTATTCTATTCTTCAATTCTTAATTTTAATAAGAATGTTTTTGACTTTAAATTGAAAATTCAATTAAAAAAATGGAGAAATTTTTTATTTTATAATTAAGGAAGAAAAATTAAAATTTTTTGAAATTTTTTGAGGATAAAATTAAGAATTTAATCTTTAAAAAATAAATAAATTTTGAATTTTGAAATTAATAGAAAATAATAAAATATTTTCAAGTTTTTTTAAAATTTTAATTCGTCATTTTTTTATGTTAAAATATATTGTGTTTATTTTAGATTCTAAAATTGGGAATTTAATTTTTGAAATTCATAAATAAATTATAATTATTTTTATTATCATTGATTTTTTTTGACGCATTATTTATAATTAAAAAAATGTAAATTTCAAGCGTTTATTATTGCATAAAAGCGACTTACAAAATTATAAATTCAAATAGAATGGTAATAAACCAAAAAAACGGACAATACATCAACAATATTGAAATTTATTTTTTTTTCGCGACAATTTAAATATTCTGCAAACGGCTCGAGGTTAAATAACCGCGAAAATGTTATTTCGCTCGTGATTATAGGTGTAAGTATAGATATGTAGTGGTATGCCAAGAATTGTCAATTGTTTCTGAGAACACGTACTATATATTTAATTAACGGGTTCTATTCAATGGCTGAGCCACTGGGAACAAAGGACCAATCACGAGGGAAAAGGACCTGAGCGTGGTTATAAAGAGGTTATGAACTTTTGTAACAGTAGTTTCAAAGCACTTGTAGTTGTCACCGTAATAGACTCAAGGTTCCACGTCGTTTAATTATGTTACTAAATTAAATTCACTAATTCTATCGGGTTTAATTATATAAACGCAGAGTTGCAAACAATAAATTCTTTTAATGCGTCGGCTGTTTATTTTTTCTTTTTTTTTTTTTTGCAATTAAAGTTCATTTTTCTGTAATTTAATGAAGAGAGCGGGCGAAATCAGGAAGTTTAAGAATTTTATTTTTCTTTACAACTTTACATTTTTTTAATAAAAAAAAATTCAATGAATTTTTTGCTTTAGAAAGAATTTTTTTTTAAATCCAAAAAAACTTCAGAAAAATCAATAATAACTAGAAAACCTGCAGTCCCTATGTGACTGCCGTAACTTGTAAGCTCATCCTGATGTTACACTTATCAAGAGCTTTCATTTGAGTACCCACATGCATTTTTGATATATTTTTCATATATACATATTTATAATATATATAAATATATAAAATATATGAAAAATTGATGTGAGTACTCAAATGAAAGGTCTTGATGAGTCTAATATCAAGATGAGCTTACATCTTCAAAAATATAATTAGTTGGCAAGATAGCAAAGTCAGTTCTTAATTATTGACATTTTTTTTAAATATAATCTCATCTTGATGTTATACTAATCAAGAGCTTTCATTTGAGTACCCACATGCATTTTGATATATTTTTGATATATACATATATATAATATATATAAATATATGAAAAATTGATGTGGGTACTTAAATGAAAGGTCTTGATGAGTGTAATATCAAGATGAGTTTATATCTTTAAAAATGTCTATAGTTCACGAGATACAAGGTCCAAGACCTTTGAAATGACCCAAAAATAAAAAAATAAAATTAAAATAATTACAAAAATATTTTCTTTAATTAAAAACAGCATTAATCAAAATAAATTAGTGATAAAATACCCGAAAGCAGATTAAAGAAGATTAAATTTTCATTAACAAAATACCGTGGGTAAATAAAAGAGCACTAACTAAAATCCATTAATTGGTCGGTGCAGTAAAGGTTGAATGAATAAATAAATAAATAAATAATAATAATACAATACTTGATAAACATCTACTGAAGTTGATTGAAACATCCATTAAGCATTATGAAAGGCAATATAATATTATACACCATAATAATAATAATAATAATAATGATAATAATAACTAAATAACATCATTAAACCGTAAACGTGGCGAGCAACAGGTGATTGGATGCATCATATCAACAGTAGTCAGAATAGACAAGTATCAATAGTAATAAAGTCCAGAGGAGTGGTATAGATCTACACAGGTAACTTCAAAACCGAATTAAAACAACCGCCAAGTATAATTTAATCTATAAATTATAAATAACCTCGTTCAAAATGTTTCAAGTCCTATAGACTTCTGGTAAGTGACCGAGATTAGATGAGAAATCCGGGATTCGAGGTTCCGGAATAATAATTGAGCCATTCACCAGCACCACCAGAGTATCCATAATCACCGGTGGATTCATCTTGTGCCTGCGAGTACGTGGCCTGGTTATATATTTCTTGTTCGGAACTTCCCGTAATTTATACTACCGAAGGTTTATTTATGGATTTGACATTCGGAAATTTTACAGCCTTACTTGTGTGATTGAAAATTTTCAAAAATTGAGAAGTTATTAATTTTTGAAGCCTTGAAATGGTATTTTAATTATTTTAGTCAAACCGTTCAAGTTACAAAAAAATTAATTAAAGAATTTTGTAGGAAATTTAATTTTCTATAAAAAAGGTATCTTATAAAAATACCATACAGTGCATCGCTTAAAAGATATAGAGCATTTTACAAATATACATAAATTGAAAATTTTTGAAAAATTTAAAATATTCCAATTTTAATGGTTCTTTTTAAAATAATTTATAAACTCGATGGTTAATTGAATTTCTGTAAAGTGCATCTGAAAGCTTATAAGTCGATAAAATTCTTTTATTTTATGATTTTGCATTTTTGGTAAATCTAAAAATTTGTTTCAATTTTTGCTGTGCAGTAAAAAATTTTGCTTCATTACGTCAAAAAATTTTGTGTTAAATATTTTACACTTTATTGTGTTAATTTAACACAATAAATGTTATATTTACACAAAAAAGTGCTAAATATTTAATACAAAAATTTTTAACATAAAATTTTTTGACGAAAGGACGCAAAATTTTTTACTGTGTCCAAAATAATTTTTTTTTTTCTTTAAAAAAGGGATTTTAATGAAAAAAATTATTATAAATAGACTATTATTTATTACAGTTTATTTTTTTCGTGTAAAAGTCACCAATTCAAAAAAACTCTTTGTTTTTTTTATGATTTTGGATTTTTGGAAAATTTGATTGAAATTGCAGCTGCAAAATAATTTTTTTTTCTTAAAAAAAGTAATTTTTACCTGACAGTCTCTTACTTGACAGTTTAAAGACTAAAAATTAATGATAATGAATGATGATTGATGAAATGGACGCGTACTTTTGGAGAAACACCCAGTACAGTATTTACGGGAGCGAAAATGAAATATTTATTACAGGAGTTTTGTTGTCCCTTAGGATTTATATCTGACAGAAGTAAAGGGGATGAAATATGAGCATCGATGAAGAACCAGGTAGAGTAAAAATATCTCGAAACTTTTACACTTGGGCTCGAGAGTGTGAAGGTGAAGATGCCGGTGGCACTTTTTGCGGCTACCGTGGGTATACACTAACTCCAGGGAATACTTCCAGTTGTTATCTCTCGTGCGGCCGGGCTAAAAAAATGCTATATATTATGAAAAAGTTCATCCCTTTATACACACAACTACTAAGTACTTATGTATTGTATATATTTGTTCTTCCTCTCATGTGTAATTGCGCCGTGATAATTAGACTGTGAGATATTACACATGTACATCCGTCGAAAAAATAAAGACGATATTAAATTAAGTATTTATGCAAGCTCGTTAATTTTTTTAAAGATAAACCCACGGAAATTATTTTTAATTTTACTTCCCTTGTAATAAATCCCACGGCTGTTTGTTTTTTTGTTAGTTTTTTTCTCGTTCCCGGAAACTGGAACATCAAAAGATTAATCGCTGGAAATTGGGGAGTAAGTAGTCATTTTTGAGGGTAAAGATTACTGCCGACGTAGTTTACTTTTGTTCTACCGCTCATACTTCACTTTATAACTACCGAGCTTTTTTTTATCTTTGTTCTATAATTTTTCACTGCAATTTAATTTTTTTTTTTAAGTCTTTTAAAAAAAATTTATTTTTTATTTTTAACCTACTAAAATTTTGATTAAATTATTCATTAATTTTGATGTTAATAATTTTAAATAAATTATTCATTAATTTTAATGTTAATAATTTAAAATAAATTTTCAATAAAATATTAACAAAAATAGTTATTTATAATTAAAAAAAAATAAAAATCTAATATTTAAAAAATGTAGTATTATAAAAAGACATAAATTTAGAGTGTTTATTTAAATAATTAATATATTTTATTGTGATAATTATTAATCTTTTATAAATTTATTTTTTATCGTCTCCCCTTTTTAAATTTATTCAAAAAGTAATTAAAAAAATAAAATTCCTAAAAATGTTAAAAAAATTCAATTCTTGCTACAGACAAAAAATAAAAACGCAAAAATTACATCATAAATAGTAATAAGCGCCGCTTCGTATAAAAACCTATAAAAATTGCAGTTTGAAATAACATTTTTATAAATTCAAACTTTTAATGTTAATTTTCAGAGCTTTCAATATAACATTTACATTTTACAATGTAATTCTTGAAAAATCTGTAATAATTACAATCTGAAACTGTAATTTTTCAAATGAAGCGCCACGTAACATTATATAATGCAATTTTTTCCTTTTTAAAGTCCAAATGAGCTCTAAATTCCAGTTAATTACCAAAACATTCCAAACAACCACTCGCACCCAATCCAACAATTCCCCGAATAAAATGTACCAATTCAAGCAAAACGTCAATTACCAAATCTCCGTAATTTACAACATACTCCCTTATCCCGTTGAAAATCCGTCCAAATTTAAATGTTCTCGACTCTTGCGCCTGTATACTTGTGCTCCAATACAATAATTTATCCTCTCGCTCAAATAACAGCGATAAATTGCCAACAAATAGCAGTATACCACCGCAATCCGTTTATTAATAACGATTAGTTACAACACCCATTATATTCAATTTGACCCTCTCCCTTCCGATTCCGCAGCACTCTCCATTGTGCACAGTAGTGGACTGCTCGTACTGGTAAATTCGAGCATTTTTTCACTATCATTCAGTTAATACCCGAGTCCCGCGGGGGTGAATTTACAGTGGCGCCCAATCGGGTATTACTCAAATGTTGCAATTCCTCTTACTCCACACTGCGTGTACCACTGTTTGTTCTGATTTTAATATTTATTTATATTTATTCCACCCGTGAATGCCCCTGAAAATAGCCGGATTTATTGCGCCCGTATATTTTATTTATATATATGGATATGGGGTGGGTGTTTATTCAGATAGCGAGGGAGAGATACGGCTGATCTATTGACAAAGATCATTATGCCCGCAGGGTGTTATAAAACACTCTACCCTTTCTCTTTTCGGGAAAGCTCGACGGTAACTTTTTTGACAGTTAGACATGCTAAACATATCTTCACTATTATACATATATCTTCACACTTTGGGCAATATGTCTATCTATATATATATATATATAGATAACATAACATATTGTGCGCTGTACAGCAGAAGGATCTTTCGAAGCTTACTTGTAAAACTTAGTATCTCCTCGTAGCTCTTAGTTAAGTTCCAAAGACCAGAAGGAGAAAGACAACTGTAACTAAAGCAAGGAAGAAGAAGAAGAAGAAGAAGAAGAAGAAGAAGAAAATGGTAAACCTCAACAACTTAGTCCTTCTTTGTTGCTGCCGGTAAATTTTCCATCCCATCCACTCGACCTGTCATGTCTTCAAGCCGTTAAACTTGGCGCCCAAGTGTCAACTTTCGGGGAGCTAGCTTGTCATATCGCGATTACGTGTTTCATTATTTTCGAGCCAAGAGCTGAGTCGGAACGGAGAACCGAGCTTACTTTAAGCTCACACGACCACGCAACCCCTAACTATACTTGAATGTTATATTTATTTGTTGGCTGGTTGTATACCAGGCACTTGCGCGTTGCTCGCTCTGCACTGACAGCTTTTTTGTTACGGGATTTTCGGGATTACGCAATTGTCGTGTGCAATCGCCGAAGCATTCAGATGGAAGAATCTCCGAGGTTTAAATCTGCGGGAGATTACCGCCCTGGTTTTCGATGTCTTGAGGTTATTTAGTGGCGCCCAAGTCGGGAGAACTTTTTACGCTGATAGAAAAAGTAACTTTGTTTGGAAAGTGCGGTTTTTTTTATTGAATTTTAGAATTTTGGGGTTGGGGTGAAGATTTTTGGAAAAAAATTTCGTCAAAAGTGGAAAAAATATCATTTTGATCCTTAATTTTTGCATTTATTTTTTGTATTGTATTTATTTATCTACACTACTCCATATTATAAAATTAAATTAAAATTTAATGCAACAATAAATTATTTTATAGCTTGTTTATTTAATAAAAAAATCAAACTAAATTATAATAAATTATTTAGATCAAAAATAGAATTTCTGCGATGTCAAAAAAATAATTTTGCTACCTATGAAAATTCTTTCCTGATTTATGGCATAAAAATTTACTCAAGTCAGCAGTCAGCATTTAATTTAAAAAATTTTTTTAATAATTCAATTACAATAAAAAAATGCTTCTAAAAATTTTCACTTGGAATTTTTATTAATTTTTACATGTGAAACTTTTTAATTTACTTTTTTTTATAATAATTTAATTGCTATAAATATCTAAAAAAATTTTTAATGTCTGTCAACTTCAGTGTCATCTGATACTGCAGGAATTGACAACTTTGAAAATTTTAAACAAACTTCTTTTCGCAAAAAATTTATTATCTATCTATCTACTTAGAAATTTATTGCAAAAATATGAATAAAAATGTAAAAAGTTGAAGACATTATATAGTTTGAAATTTTTATAGATTTTTTCATTATTCTGCAGATATTTCTTACATATTTTTGATGTATTTCACTTCTAGTTGAAATATATAAAATAGATTTGAAATTTTGCCAAAAGTTAGCCATTGAAAATATATTTTTCATAGTTTTAGATACTACTCATTTATTTTTAGTATAAATTTTAAATTCCAACAATATTTTTGTTGTAAATTCAAGATTTTTTTATATTTATGCTGCTAAAAAAATCAATTAAAATCAAGAAGAAAAATTTTGAAAAAAAAAAAAATCTTTTTTAAAAATTAAATAATAATTTTCTAGATTTTCTTGATTAAAAAATGTATTTTTTCCATCAGTGTAAAATTTTCTCATTCAAAATAAAAAAAAAAAAATTGAATAAAAAAACAAAAACCAGAAAAACTTTTAAACAAAATTAAAAACTTAAAATGTCACTTATACAATATTAAACTTTATTTTATATAGATTCTAATACATATATAAAATGTCCTGAATGCACCGTCCTTCCATTAAACTCCGAGGTCACGTAAAATTTTCTGTGGTCCGAGGTTATACGCATTTTCCATCGTCCCGCTTATTCTATTGCCCGAGGTTATCTGTCTTACAAAAAACGGTAACAGACAAACTGTCGACCTCCTTTTATCTTTTTATAACAATTCCACATACTCCTTTCTCATAATTGCTCATTATAATAAAAGGAATTTTTATTCAGTACACCCTGGCACGACCAAAAAGGCAACACCTAAAGAGCTCTGCACACGTTACCATTATTATTATCATCTTTTTATGATTTTGCATTTTTGGTAAATTTAAAAATTTGTTTCAATTTTTGATGGAAAATAATTTTTTTTTCTTCAAAAAAGGGTTTTTTATCTGACAGTCTCTTACTTGACAGTTTAAAGACTGAAAATTAATGAAAAAAATTATTATAAATCTACTATTATTTATTATAGTTTGCTTTTTCCGAGTAAAAGTCACCAATTTAAAAAAACTCTTTGTTTTTTTTATGATTTTGCATTTTTAGAAAATTTGATTAAAATTGCAGCTGCAAAATAATTTTTTTTTCTTCAATAAAAGTAATTTTTATCAGACAGTCACCAAAAAGGCAACTTAAAGAGCTCTGCACACGTTACCATTATTATTGTAATCCTTAAAAGTTACAAGGGATAGAAATTTCGACTGTTTTCTTGCCATTATGCTACCGATTTTCATCCACCGGGAAATTGTTATTGTTGGAGAATTATTGATGCGGCAAATAGCTGTGCATTTATGTAATATGTAATAGACTCGATCGGGAATCACCTGTATGATCCACTCGATCATGAGAATTTATTTTCTACTCGTGTAGGAACAAATTTTTATTGGTTTAATGCACGTTACGCCTGATAGAAGCTCACTAGATTTCCCGAAGCTTTTTCGAGAGCCATAACTCAATCCTTCCGAAATAAAATATTCCATGAAAAACTAACAGTAACCTTTTATTAATTAAAAAAGAGCCATCAACATTTTAGTGGCTGTAAAATATATTGTTATATCTCTCATGTCTGTAAAATTTTTTATCATTCCGAGCAAGGTACTTGTCAAGATGAATATAATGCTATATTTATATTCCGATCGTTAACTCTCAAAGTGGATGAGAAAAAGTACACACTATTTACGATCTTGTAGGGAAAAATCGCTTCAAACTTAATGTCTGAGTACATCATAAATTATTTTGTCAACAAACTTGTTATTGGTCCATTAAAAATACAACAACCATCAGAATAATGGGAGAAAATATAAAAAAAAAAATATTTTTTGGCATCAATTTTAGCCAAAAAAAATTTTTTTTAAATATTTTAAAGTGACCATTGTTAAAATAAAATTTTGTTTTTATTAGGTGAATAAAAGATGAAGCGCAAAAAGTTGAAAAAATTCTATTCTATGATAAAAAAAACATCTTTTATATAGATTTTTAATATTTATTATGACAAAGTCCCCGAGGAAAAAAAATATATAAAAAATTTATATTTATGCGTATGGAAAAAAATTGAAATTTTTTAAAAATTGTTATAAGGTTAATAAATAACTTTTATACCAATAATTTAGTCTTTTTTTTCTTTTACACGGTCAGATATACAATATCTATACTAATAAATGTCAAAATAATGCTCTGATCAAATTTCAAGTCTAGATCTAAAAATGCAATTCTATAAAGTGCCCAGCGGAGCGGGTGAGTAACAGCTAGTATGTAAATAAATAAATATAATTCCTATTTATGATCTATCTACCAAAAACGTTACTATGTAGCAATTAAATATTATATTAAACTACAATTAAATGAGTTAAAAACACTGAATGTATCTAAAAAAGCTCTAAAAAGAAAAATTTGCCAATTTATTAGAAATCTGAATTGTTAGTAACTTTTAGTTGTATTCTTAATCTTAGATAGCAATTTGTTCTTTTTATGACATTTGAAATTTTGTGCTTTTTTTTTTCTGTAAAATTATTATGATTTTTAAATTGTATGCATAATTTTTTTGTATTTTTTCTGGTTTCTATGCACAATTGTAATGCACCTTTATAGAATTTATATCGAGAATTAAATAAATAACTAAATATGACGCATTTAAAAAGTTATTTGTACAAATTTTCAGCAAATTTTTAATTGTTAAAATTGAAATTTAGCTTTCAAGCCTTAGCATTAAAACTTGATAAATATCAAGAAATTTTTTTATTTTTTAAGTACGAAAAAAAAAAAAGAAAAATTATATTAAATAATGTAACGTCGCGCTTAATATAAAAAACTGGAAAAATTACAGTTTCAGATGTTAATTATTACGGATTTTGTAAGAATTACATTGTAAAATGTAAATATTACATTGAAAGCTCTGAAAATTAACATTCAAAGTTTGAACTTATAAAAATGTTATTTCACATTGCAATTTTTCTAGTTTTTTTTTTATAAAAAGCGACGCTTATTAGTATTTATAATGTAATTTTTGTCTTTTTATTTTCTCCATGCGAAATTTTGTGAAAAAGTGCAAGATATCTTATCGAATGAATAAATTTTGACAATATTTAGGCAAAGATATTGACCGTGGTTTAATGAAATTTGATTCTCCTTTAAATCCCAGCCGATTTGAGAGGACTGCGTTAGAATGTATATAGAGTGGAGCGGTTCATAATCAAGATGCTGACGTTAACGAGAATACCCGAGCATTAGCGAGTTCGTAAGCAACATAATTACCGACGTATAACGAGGTCAGGGCAGATCTAATCAATTTGTGTTATTTTGGCTTTGCACTGAGATTGAGAGTTAACGAACTAAAAATTCCCATCTCATGCTGTATACTATACACTACACACTTTACAATATATATATTCTACATTATAAACTCCTTTTTCATAAACTTTAAGGCAAATCCCCTTCAGACAATTCTCTTCAAAGTCTGGCTCAAAACTAAACTTTCCTTCCTAAATTCATACTAGTCTTTTGATAAACTGACGTTGATTATTTCTTTTGTTAATTAAATAACTTTAATTGGATAAATTATTATCGGTGAAAATAAAAAAAGTCAGCGTATTTAACAGACAATGACTGACGGGGAGGAATTTAAATGAGGGGAGTTACGTAAATTGCTTACAATAGTATCAGAGTATCGCAATCTTGGGACAAAGCTAATACCCTTGTATTAAACAAGCATTGTTAGACACGAATGCTAAGAGAGTGGATAAACACCGAGCACCAGATTCTGTTTCATCCTGATGTACCGGGATCATAGATTTACATTATCAAGTCCGTTTGATTGGTAACACGATAGAAGAGAAAAGTCTAAAATAAAAAAAACTCACTCAATTTTTCCGAGTTGAGTGTTGACCATTGTTTCTGAATACTGTGCAGTCACTTTTTGTTCCCAGGCTCGACAGGTGAATTTTTTTTTTTTTTTTTTTTATCTACTACGAATTTGTAATAGGGGATACTTCCGATTTATTATTTTTTGAATGGTTTATAATTTCGGAGGATGTTAGGAATTTATACATTGTTTCAAGAAGACCATATCTTTTCGACACGTCTTAATGTAGGGATAATAAAATTCTTATAAGGGCGTTTTATGACCCGGAGACCCTAAAATAATATGAACCCTCGTAACTTGTCAGCAGAAAAGTTGGGAAATCCTTTTGAATTTTATAAGATATTCAATTTTTGAAATTGCTGTGAAGTTTGTACAGTCGCTTTTTAATATATGAAGTCATTTTAAAAGGTTAATGCGGCGTGCATATTCTGTGATTGTGTGAAGAGGAACTCATTTATTCTTCAGTCCCTTTTAATTACGTTTACAAATGTCATTTCAACGAAAGCAATGTAGAGAAATTTGGAAAGTTAGATTGGAGGGAAAATTGCATTTTTAAGAAGAAAAAAAAGTTTTAAATTTGTTAAAAAAAATAAATTTATCAAATTTTTTTCAAAATTTATTCTATTTATGAAAATTTTTTATTGATAATTTTCTATTTTCTAATTAATATTAGAGCAAGAAAATTTATTCAATCTAAAGTTTTTTTTAAACATTTGAAAAATTTTAATAAAAATCAAACTACCAATTTTAGTTTAAAAAGACTTTAATTACTTAATAAAAGACTCAAAAAGATTGTATCCACAACAAGTCAATTTTCGATAATTTTCATCATTAAGCACCAAAGTAATTAATGTTCAGAAAACTTGGAAACAAATTGTTCAAAACTCATAAATTTCTTTGGGTAAATTCACTGAAACTTAATATGAAAACTCAAAAATTGAAAGAATATTTTTACTTATTAAAAATTTTAATATTAGGATAATTTAGTCAATCAAATAAGCATCAGTTAAATCCTGTCAAACCGGCGATAGTTCGGCTGACAGGCAGAAGTTGAATCAAATAAATCATCTTCTCTTTTCGTCATCTGCTAAGTGGATCAGTAATGACCCTACTGATTGACAAATAATTTTCCAAAATCATTAGCTTAACACAGACATAAAATAAGTGTCTACAAAGGGACAAAATTTAAATTACTTCGCCCTCTAGCGATGACTTGCATAACCTGAAACATATATATATTTTGCACAACAAGTACACAGTCACATTTTCCCTCTCAATCCTTCACAGTTATCAGATTTGAGTCCGCTACTAATAATATTTATTGTTTGTTAAATTTATTTGCTTCGTCACAGCTCATAACAACAATGCCTGAACTACATTTAAGTCACCGGCATTATAAAGTTTATCATAAAAAATAGCTTTGTATTTTATTTTGCAAACTCTGAGATTAATCATAATTTAATCCGCCAGATCATCAATATTTACAAAAATTTATTTATCACCAAAAGTTTTTTCGCTTTAAAAAATATCGCAACAAAAAAAATAGAAATGAAGATTTCTATGATGTAGATTAGCTAGTACAGAACATTAATATCACAAACATCATATAAAGAATCGATAAAAGACATAAATAAGGGTGACTAATTAAAATAGTTGGGATGAATGCATACAGCGTCTGCATAATATGCTGTAATGAGCGCAGTAGACAATGCAAGATAACATAAAGAGGAATGTGGGATATGAATGTAGCAGTGGTTAGCTAGTTTTACTGTATGCGGTCGCAACCGCCTATATGCCCGATTGACCAGTACATCATTATTCAGCCACACACACTTACACATATATAAACGACACACAGAGGGTCAAGTAATCTCCATGATTCAAGTACCTTCCGTTAATTGTTACCAAAACGCTTCATGCTGAATTTATACATAAGCGTGTGTAGAATTTTGTGGTTTGCGATAAAGTGTCGCACCTTATCGGCTATTTGTTCGGTCGTAACCGCAGTTTACAAGCCGTAATGAGTTTTATTTACAAAAGCTCGACAATTAAATTTGTCAACGGATAATTGCACCGGTGCAAATAATTAAATGTTTCATACCGTGTAATATAAGTTACATGCATGTAAATTAAGCTTTTTGTGTAATTTTTACGTAAACATTTCTGAAATCTTGACATTAAATTTTTTTTTCCATCTTCATCCATTATATTCATCCACATTCAGTACATCTATGTCTATATCTATATATATATATATATATATCCTTTAGGATCAATGTTTAATTTGCCTGATGGCGATGAAAAAGGTAAAACGAAAAATCCCATTTTTTGCATGGAAAAAGTTTCAAACCAGCTGAACATGCATCAAAGTTTTAAATATCAGCTTTATCTCTGTCTTGTTTTATTTATTTATATTTATTTATTTGCTGTGTATACGCCCCCGCCTCACTTTGCGTGCGAAAGTTTGCTGACAGATAAAATGGATTCGATTGTTTCATGAATATACATGTATTCCAACATGAACAATAAAATAAAGTGAAAGTGATATATATCTGATACTTATTCAATGTCATTTGCATTAGGCTTTCTCATTTTTCTTCCTCAGGTTCGCATTTAACTTTTTCATGCTCACTGTAATCATACTTAACATTTTACCGAATATTTTTCATGTTTCAACAAAAAAAAATCGTCACAAGTCTATAAATATATTCTAGCGCTTTCCGACTCATCTGCCTCTGTGGCGCAATGGCTAGCGCGTTCGGCTGTTAACCGAAAGGTTGGTGGTTCGAGCCCACCCAGGGGCGATCTTTTTTATTGAATCGTAAACAAATTTTTTTTAACAAAATTGTTTTTTATTGTATTTGTAAAACTTTTTTCGACAATTTTTTTTTTTGTGAAAAATATTTTTTTAATTTTTACTCCGAGCAAATTTTGTTCTACATTCAAATTTTATAAAAATTACAAAAATATTCTATTCAAATAATTTTATTTTCCATTCGGCAAATATTTTAAAGGGAGAATTCTTGGAGAAGAATCATACTATACACACACTGATAATTCTTTATCTTGTGTTGGAGTTTTTGTTATCATAAGAAATTCTACGTCCGCCCGCTAGGTGTCTAAAACGACAAAGTTAGTTCCTAAGCAGACTGTTGTTGGAAACTTTTATAACCGATTTGTGTGGGAGGATTATTTGTCAATCAGTAGGGTCATTACTGATCCACTTAGCAAATGATGATAGCTGGAGATGATTCCTGTGATTATACTCCGCTCCTGGCGTCCGAACTATCGCACGGTTCGTCATGGAAATCCTGATGCTACTCTGATTGACAAATTTTCTTTAATAATAATTTAATTAAGTAAAATTTCACTAAAACTGAAAATATTTGATTTTTCCTAAACTTAAAAATAATTTTTTTATTTGAATTTTTTCTCCAAATAAAATAAAACAATAATTAGACATTTCAATTACTTTGAGAAAAATTTAAGTATTTAATTTTCACTATAATTAAAATTAATAAAGACATTTCAATTATGTTGAAAAAAATTTAAGTATTTGATTTTCACTATAATTAAAATTAATAAATTTTCTCTTTAATAATTGAGACAAAACAATTTCTTAAAGTGGCTTTAAAGAATTTTTTTTTTATTTTTTAATAGCTTGTGTCACAAATTTAATTAAAATTTAAAAAATGAAATTATTTTTTTTTTTTTGTTATTAAAAACAAATATTTTTATGGAAAATTTGTAACCAATGGATTCAGAAAACATTAAACTTTTTAATTGTTAACGTTTAAACAACTCTACGGAAAAAGTATTTCTGCACATATTGATTAAAGTCAGCTGAAATATTTTTTGCAACAGTTTTTAATAAAAAAAAAAATTTTTTGCGTGCAAATTGTTCCATTGGATTCTTTGAATTTTTTTACGTTTAAAAAAAAATATAGTTCGAGATTTACTTCAAGAAAAGTTTTGTAAGACAGTAGACTATTTACTAATATATAATGTCAAAAAAATTATATTTATTTTAAAGTTAATATTTTATTAAATAAATTATTAGATGTATTTCATTAATAAAATATTTAAAATTAAAAGCTCATAATTATTGAAAATAAAAAATTTTTAAAACAATTCACAAAAATATTTGATTATTTTTCATAAATCATAACAAGACATTCTAATTAATTAATTTTTTATAGAAGTAAAACGTCATTATTAAAACATGAGAGTGTCATAACACTCGTTACCTAATACAATAATTGTCTAGCCTCAATACATAATTTTAAAATCAATTTTCACTCGACTTATCTTAATTTCACGTAATCAATGAATTAACTTCCACTAAAAGCAACAACTAAATTAAAATAATTGCCGATAACATAAAAAAATAAATTATCACACTACATTATATTTGTTGACATTAATACTAGTTAAGAATCTGATATTGACAGAGGTTGTTCATCGGCAACTGAGTAAACATGATCAGTTATATCATGTTTTGCTTCAATTTCCTGAATAACGCGCGATTTAAACCTCAAGCGGCCGATATTAAATTAATAGCCACTGCTGTCAATTCAAAACTAATTTCAACATCAAATTTATTACAATATTAGTAAAACATTCATTTACGTCAATGTAAACATTTATTTATATTATATTTTACGCTTTAAGTCTTTCATATTAAAAAGTCACGTACACAAAAAATACTCAGTTAATAAATAGTTGATTTTATTTGATTAAAAATTCATTTTTAATAAAAATGGAGAGATTTTTATTTGAAATTTTTATTGTAAGCATTTTAATCGGGCTAGTAAATTCTAGAATTGTTACGATTGTAAGGACGAATAAAGGACGTGTGCTCGGCAGAGCTTTGCTGACTGTTCAATCGGGCAAAGAGTACATCGCTTTCAAAGGCATACCGTACGCTAAACCGCCAACCGGCCGCCGCAGATTTAAGGTAACTTTTTTTTTTTGTTAATCTATTGATTGCTGTGCTGTTAGCAAAAAATTTCGCACTAAATAAACCATTAGCCACCAGAAGAGGCTGGTAGTTGGGAGCCGACACTTTTGCGAGCTTTAAAGGACCCAAATCCTTGCCCGCAGTTTGATATTGACACGCTGGAAATTATCGGGTATGAACATTGTCTGTATTTGAACGTGTATACGCCTCGGGTAATTATCGATTATTTATTAAAAATAATAATTATAAATAGAAAATAAAATTTTTTTTAATATGTATCACGGAAAAAAATTCCTGTTAAAATTGTAGATAAATTTACGGTTTTATTATTGTCAGGATTTAGCTGTTAAATTTACATAAAATAAATGTAAATTTACTAAATAAAAATTTTTTTAATTTACGTAAAAAAAATGTAAATTTAGTATGTGGAAAAATTTTTAAATTTACAGTGGAAAAATATTGACTTTACTTGGAAAAAATGTAAATTTAGCGTGTGGAATAATTCGTAAATTTATATTTTAATAACTTTAATTTAATTAAAAAAAAAATGTAAATTTAGTGTGTAGAAAAATCTTTAAATTTACAGTGAAAAAATGTTGATTTTATTTGAAAAAAGAAATGTAAATTTAGCGTGTGGAAAAATTCTTAAATTTACATTTCAAAAATTTTGAATTATCTTGGAAAAAGTGTAAATTTAGAGTGAGGAAAAATATTTAAATTTAGAATGAAAAAAATATATCATTAGGAAATTTGTAAATTTTACATTAAAAAAATTAATAATTTAAAAGGATATAAATTTCTTTAAAACAATTTCTGTAATTTGTTAGAATATTTTTTCCGTTAATAAATTATCATATTATCAATTATAAAAAAACTATCCTAAAGAAAACTAAGTTAAAACATTTAGGTTCGATCATATGACACTCGATTGCGAGCAGTGATGGTCTGGATCCACTACGGAGCGTTCATTTCCGGCTCGATTGACAGCAAATTCTACGGGCCTGATTTTCTGATCGAGAAGGACGTGGTAGTAGTCGCGATGAACTATCGATTGGGAGCCTTAGGCTTTCTGTCGCTAAACCACGCAAATTGCACAGGCAACGCCGGACTGAAGGACCAACTTTTAGCGCTTAAATGGGTCCAGAAGAACATAAAAAACTTCGGCGGAGACCCGCGAAAAGTGACGATTTTCGGGGAAAGTTCTGGAGCAGTATCTGTTCAACTTCACAAATTATCAGGTGCTTCGAAAGGATTATTCCGGGCGTCGATAGCAATGAGCGGCTCGCCACTCAATTCATGGGGTTTTTCTTCCTCGAGGGAAGCCGAAAGCGGCGCTTTTAGTTTGGGACGTAAACTTGGAATTAATACTGTTGATAAAGACGTGTTGCTTGAGGAACTTTATCACAAAACTTTTCAAGATATTGTGAGCGCCACTAATTGGCTTATTCCCGACCTGGTAGATACTTTTTATCCTTACGGTTAATGTCATTTATTTTATTACAATTGTAATTTCAAATTAATGCGCGATCGTTTAAAGATGATCTTCAATGGAAGCCTGCCGTTACCGTTTAAGCCGACGGTCGAGATTCCAGCGAGTTCTAATGGAAGTTATTTTATTACCGAATGTCCTATCAAGAAGTATAGGGAAAGAAAATTTCACCAAGGGCCACAAATTATGGGATTTACCAGCGATGAAGCTTTATCCTTTGCGAGACGTAAGTTTTTGAAAAAGATTTACCGATAATTGACTATTAAATAATGACACAAAAAGGCTTGACTTAATTTTAGTAATTAAAAATTAAATAAATAAACTAATTTCAAAATTTCATTTTTAATAAATTTTAAAAATATATATTTACAATATATATATGTAAAATCTTTTTAAAAATTTTTTTTTCAACATGATTTTAAAAAAATTAATTTTTACGAAGATTTTTGCATTTAAAAATTGAATAAAAAAATTATTTTTTCAAATTTCATTTTTAATAAATTTAAAAAATATATATTTACAACATATATATTTAAAATTGATAAAAAAAAAAATTTTTTTAAATGATTCTTAAGAAATTGAATTTTTTAAAAATTTTTTAACATTAAATTGAAACTTAAATTTATATTGAAAAAAATTGTAATTACTCTTTAAGAAAAAAGTGACAATGTTTTTTAATTTTAAAAAATTTTTCTAGCCGTGGGAATACTGTTTCAAATAATCGGCAAGCAATTAACTGACAATCTTCTTCAACCGGCATCAGATTTGAGTTTCATAGCCGGAATAGACCTCACACAAAGATATCTAACGGCTTTCGGTAAAGCGCCGATTTATTACTACCGTAATTCCTTTGATTACGATCAGTCGTTGCACAAAATCGAAGGCAACAACAATTTGCCGGGCACTGGACATGCAGATGATGTCGCCCATATTTTTTACATCCGGTCTAAACGCCAGCCGGTTGGTTATTGGAGCGATATCGGCATGCATCGGGAAAAAATGGTTACAATGTGGACGAATTTTGCTAAATATTTGTAAGTTTCATTTAAGAGTTTTTTTAGATTAGAATTTTTATCTAAAAAAAAATTTTTTTGCAGAAACCCGACGCCTAAGGGGAAAGCTGATCCACTTTTGAAGATAAAATGGTGGCCGTCGGGAAAAAAAGGCCTTAATCTTGAAATAGGGAAAGTTTGGAAATTGCAAAAAAGACCTGTTAACAAAAGAATCCTCGATAAGGAACGAAAATTAAATCACTGTTAATATTTTTATTTGATTTATGAATTTTTAAGGTTGAAAATTTAATTTTTATTTTTTAAAATTGATTTAAGGAAATAAAACTACCACTGTAAAATAATTAAATAAATATTTTTTATACAACTAATAGAGTATCGAAATTGAAAAATTAAATTATCAATTACGATCCCACCTCGGGCGATATTTGTTCGAATAAAATGTTTTTTTTTTTTTTAATTATAAATATAAACTGTGAAAAACAGAATCGATAAATTTCAATTAATATTCATTTAATTAACAATATATTTAATCTAAATTTATTTCATCACCGCTGAATAATTGAGTAAGCTGTATTTGTATGTTATGCTCCATCGCGGAAAATTTTGTTACGATATTTTGCAAAGCGAAAAAAATTTTGGTGATAAATAAATTTTTGTAAATATTGATGATCTGGCGGATTAATTTATGATTAATCTCGGAGTTTGCACAATAAAATACAAAACTATTTTTTATGATAAACTTTATAATGCCGGTGACTTAAATGTAGTTCAGGCGCTGTTGTTATGAGCTGTGACGAAGCAAATAAATTTAACAAACAATAAATATTATTAGTAGCGGACTCAAATCTGATAACTGTGAAGGATTGAGAGGGAAAATGTGACTGTGTACTTGTTGTGCAAAATATATATATGTTTCAGGTTATGCAAGTCATCGCTAGAGGGCGAAGTAATTTAAATTTTGTCCCTTTGTAGACACTTATTTTATGTCTGTGTTAAGCTAATGATTTTGGAAAATTATTTGTCAATCAGTAGGGTCATTACTGATCCACTTAGCAGATGACGAAAAGAGAAGATGATTTATTTGATTCAACTTCTGCCTGTCAGCCGAACTATCGCCGGTTTGACAGGATTTAACTGATGCTTATTTGATTGACTAAATTATCCTAATATTAAAATTTTTAATAAGTAAAAATATTCTTTCAATTTTTGAGTTTTCATATTAAGTTTCAGTGAATTTACCCAAAGAAATTTATGAGTTTTGAACAATTTGTTTCCAAGTTTTCTGAACATTAATTACTTTGGTGCTTAATGATGAAAATTATCGAAAATTGACTTGTTGTGGATACAATCTTTTTGAGTCTTTTATTAAGTAATTAAAGTCTTTTTAAACTAAAATTGGTAGTTTGATTTTTATTAAAATTTTCCAAATGTTTAAAAAAAACTTTAGATTGAATAAATTTTCTTGCTCTAATATTAATTAGAAAATAGAAAATTATCAATAAAAAATTTTCATAAATAGAATAAATTTTGAAAAAAATTTGATAAATTTATTTTTTTTAACAAATTTAAAACTTTTTTTTCTTCTTAAAAATGCAATTTTCCCTCCAATCTAACTTTCCAAATTTCTCTACATTGCTTTCGTTGAAATGACATTTGTAAACGTAATTAAAAGGGACTGAAGAATAAATGAGTTCCTCTTCACACAATCACAGAATATGCACGCCGCATTAACCTTTTAAAATGACTTCATATATTAAAAAGCGACTGTACAAACTTCACAGCAATTTCAAAAATTGAATATCTTATAAAATTCAAAAGGATTTCCCAACTTTTCTGCTGACAAGTTACGAGGGTTCATATTATTTTAGGGTCTCCGGGTCATAAAACGCCCTTATAAGAATTTTATTATCCCTACATTAAGACGTGTCGAAAAGATATGGTCTTCTTGAAACAATGTATAAATTCCTAACATCCTCCGAAATTATAAACCATTCAAAAAATAATAAATCGGAAGTATCCCCTATTACAAATTCGTAGTAGATAAAAAAAAAAAAAAAAAAAACATTTTTTTTTTAATAAAAATAGAATTGACGGTAAAAATTTATTTTTGATAATGGAAGACGCAGTAAATAAATAAAAGTGGCAATATCAGCCCGGGCAAGCTTACAACGACACTCGAAAAATTCCGGGTGTCGGTGTCTAAACGGCTCAGATGAGACCACTTGAAAATTGCCAAAGTGTACCACCTAAATAATCTTCATTTTTCTCTGTCTCTGAGTTTGTGTCAGCGTAGAAAACTCCACTAAGAATTGTGTGCTACTGACGTCAGCGCCTTTTTCTTTATATTTTTTTACATTTTTCATTTTTTTTTTTTT
>JZSA01003254.1:0-27076 GCA_000956155.1 Cotesia vestalis
ATGTTCCTTTTTTTTTTTTTTTTAATTACAACTCTATTTTTTTTTAATTAATTTCTAATTAATTCATGTCCTAGCGAACACGAAAAGTAAGCTGTGTCAAAATGATGGTAAAAATTTTTAAATTATAAAAATGTGAAAATTAAAATGTCAATTTAGCACTGCAAAAAATTTTAATTTATTATATTGAAAAATTATTAAATTAACATTAAAAAAAAATCAAGCCTGTAAATTTACCAATTTTTCTTTTTAACTATAAAATAATTTTTGTAATTTTTATAGATCCCTACATGTAAACTAACAACCTTGCAGTCACTATGTGAACTATAAATAAATAAAATTTTGCTTTATTAAATAATGACTTTTGTTAAATTGCACTGTACTTTTTTAAATATTGACGATTTTAAAAATATAAGCTCATCCCGATGCTACACTCATCAAGAGCTTTCATTTGAATACCCACATGCATTTTGATATATTTTTCATATATACATATATATAATATATATAAAATATATGAAAAATTGATGTGAGTACTCAAATGAAAGGTCTTGATGAGTGTAACATCAGGATGAGCTTATATCTCTAAAAATGTCAATAGTTCACAACATACAGATCTAAATACACTGGCCACAAAATTTTGCTTACTTCCTAAATAATATAAATTAAACAATATTTTTTGTCAATACAAAATATTATTTGACAATGATAATGTTCCAAGTTAATTTCTAAAAAATGTTAACACATTTTTTCAATAAATATTCCATAAAATTTTTCCCCAATACCACTCAAAAAAATGTCTTCTTTTCAAAACACCCCCACCAGTCTTCTTCCCTAAAAGCCTAACTCTCCTCTCGAATTTCTAATTAACCCATCTCCGAGCAAGAGTTAATTTTCCTCTTACCTCCGACCCGAGTTAAATTTATTGTCAAAGTAAAGCATGCTACTTTCGATAATCGAAATAAAAACTCATTAATTTCCCGAAGAAAGGAAAGAAGAAAAGATTTAGGTATAAAAGATCAGTGGAAGGAGAAAGCGATAGAGTTCACTGAGGGAGGTCGAGTACTGGAGTCATTACTGGGACAAAGGGAGCGGCCAATCGTGAAGAGAAAACCCGTCAGGCCGTCAGGATGGTTCTTCCTTCTTCGGTTCCTCCAGTCTCTGGTCTCCCGTATTTATATAGAACATAGACTCGGTACAGTATATAAACCCTCTGTCATATATATATATATATATATATATAGAGACCGCTCGGCATTCTACTCCTACAAGACACGGAAAAGCAGAGTGTTCTGACACGCGAACCACCGGGATAGTGTGTATACCCTAGACAAAGCCAAAGCTAAAGAAAACGACTAAATGTTGATAAAAAATATTTGACGAGCTTCAGAGACAAGCTGTTGCAAACAGAAGCTCTACTTCGGATTTTTGACCCGTTTCTTCTACGGGTCTTAATTCTAGTGTCTAGTCTCGACGCGAGGGGCGCTACGTGCATAATACTCCTTACAATTGTTCTTTGTTTTGCCTACAATGGCTATTTTGGGCGAATAATTCTGAAAAAATCGAGGAAGAATTTAAATACAAAGAATTTTAACTGTTTGAGTGTCGATCCAATCGCAGAATGGCGTGGGCTAAATTTTCGTAACTTGCCAGAACAGAACGTTGGGGTTAGAACGTAGAACACAGAACAGCGGAACTTAAACTCGACATTATAGTAGTTGTTGTATCACGCGAGGGCTGGCTGGCTTATTCCTTCATTCGACGGTGCAGGGTGTATTCTCCTATACTATGGGGGAGTAGGTATATACTTCAGCTAACTATGGACGCTCTGCGCTCGTATTTTGCAAACACTGCATATATAGTTAGCCGTGGCACAATCGTGTGCATCGGGCGTGCTACTGTTGCTTAACTTGCACGCGCCAATAAAGTCTATCGACCCCTTGCTCTGGGCTTCGCTAATTTAATCTTTCTATATCTTCGGGTGTATCTTTAAACAATTATGTCATACTGAGGTGACTTTCGTCAAAGAAATTTCCGGGTTTAACTCCGGGCGAGTTTTTGGAGGAATACTATTTTTGGAAAAAAGTTTAAAGGGAAATTCTGAGTTTGTAAAAAATCATTTTCTGCAGAGCCAAAAGGGCGGATAAAAAATTTTTTTTCACTCCAATTTACCTAAAAATGTTTGTAATATTTAGATCTGTAAAAAAAGTGGATAAAAAAATTTTTTAGTAATAATTTTAGGGTTACAAATAATGCAAATGATTTAAAGTTTGAATAATTAAATCAACTAATTACAATCAATAAGGGTGAGGTGAGTAAAAGTGAACAAGAGTTTGTAATTTGAATATTGAATGTCAGACTTAAGTTTGAACTTAAATTTAAAATTTTAAGCACTGCAGATAACGCCAATTTTTTATGATTTGGATAAAATCATAAAAAATTGACAGAAAAAAAAAATTTCTTGAACCAAGAAAATTGTAAGGAAGATCGAAGTTATTTTGGAGCAAGAAGAAATTTTTTTGGTTTAAAAAAATTTAACTTCGTTCAAGAAATTTTCAATCTTTCTTAAGATTTTCTTGATTTAAGAAAATTTACGCTTGACTCAAGATTTTCTTTTTTTTTTTTTTGGAAAAAGCAAGCCAAAAATTTAAATTATAAAATTTTTTCAAAAATTTTAAATCAAAATTCTGAGTTAAATATTGAAAACACAAAAAAAAAACTCGTAAATATATCGTCTACTCTTTAAAAGTTTTCAAGCTTGTACAATGATATTAGAAATAGTTTAATAAACATTTAAAAAAAAAAAAAAAAAAAAAAAAAAATATATTTTATTTTAGGATTTTATGAAAACAACTCCACAGGTATTAAACATTATTATTTTCCAATATTTCATTTATCCATTACCTTCTAGGTAGGTAGTAGATCATATATCTGTATCGAATATTCGTATTCTGCCGATACGACTCCGACAATGTGCTGCGAAATGTCTCTCGACTCGAAAGCTGCCAGTTAATAAATAAAATCTGAAGCACACGGTGCATATAGGACATAGCTGCTTTTACTTTTCCAATCTCAATTTTTGCAATCCGAACGTCAAAGTGACGCATGCGTTTTGAAACTACGAAATATTGACGCTGGGATATCCTTGCTACGTTGAAACGCGTTAGGTCGATAATGCTTAAAAGAAATAACAACTATTACATTTTTTTTTTATTTATATCCCTAAAAAATGTTCATATTCAGTTTTTATATTTCAAACTTACTTTTACGTACTTCAAGCTCCTGCTGCCTGATAATCGTTCGGATTTTTGCCCTTCGCGTGTAGGGGCTTTCCACTATCTCCGGACGAAACCCGACTGCAGGTCGAAGGTGCTTTTTCATGTTCCAGTCACTTGAACTTAACAGAAGATTAATCTGATCCCGAGAGTTTTCTTTGTACACACGTTATCCCGACAAACATTTGTCATGTATGTCCCTTGCAAAGACTTACTCTGCATACATCCATTTATTTCGCATTTCGACGGACAGATATCCGGAAAATAAATCGGTCACGATAACCCCTTGTGTCGATAATGGAAAAACTTTTGGAATTAAAAAAATTTTTTTTAATACGTCTTTTACTTTTTTTTTTTATCTTTAAGCTTTGACATTTAAATTTCTTCTAAAAAATAAGACGTAAAAAAATTCAGTCGAATATTTTCGATAGAAAATTTAATTTACTACAAAAAAGGTCTCTTATCTTTTTTTTTTATTTTCAAAATTTAACTCAGTATATTAATTTCAAATTTTTAGACAGATTTTTGATGATAAAATTTGAAAAAAGTTTTTTTTTTTTGAGATGTTTTTTATTTTTTGCTTGTTATTTTTTGTGTCATTTGCCATTTGGCAATTGCCTTGGCATTAAAATTAAATAAATAAATTTTTTCTATAACATTAAAAATTAATAAATCAGTAAAATATTTGTACACATAAAAAAAGGTTCACTTGAGCCAAGAAAATATTTTTCTCCCTAATTATTTTCTTGAGCGAAAAAAAAAGAAATTTCACTTATTCCAACAAAATTAATTTTCTTGCTTTAAGAAATACGTATCTTGATCCAAGAAAATTTATTCAAGTCAACAAAATCTTGTTGTTTTGAGAAAATTCAGCCTCTTGCTCCAAAAAATTTTGTTCTTGACAGAAATAAATTTTCTTGCATTGAGAAAATTTTTCTCTTGCTCCAAAAAATTAAATATCTTGATAGAAAAATTTTCATTAATATTTTATTTACTAACATGTCAAATTGGAAGATCAAACAATATTGAATCATTTTTTTTCAGTTAATATGTAAAATTGCACGCTAAAATAATATAAAATGGGCATCAAATATTCAAGAGAAAAATTTTCTCAAGGTGAGAAAATTTTTGTCTTAGCTGAAGTAGGTGGCGCTGCTTCCCTAAAGTATCTAAAAATTTCGATCAAATATAAAACTTTATTGTATCAAGTATTTATGATAATTTGAATTAAGAAAAAATTACTTTCACTAAGAATAGAATTTCAAGAAAAATTTTTACTTCGGCCAACACAATTTCGGTCTTCCTTCAGGCACCCGAAAATTTTCTTGAGCCAAGAATTTTGTTCGGAGATCTCCAGTCAAAAAATTTTTCTTTCTGTGTAGCTTTCAATCAAGATTTTCTTTTCCTTTATTCTTCATTTCTTCTCGTTATCTTTGTTTGGTCTGAAGCGGGCTTAAAATAGCAGACTGAAAGTAAGTGCGATAAATATATTGTGAATTAAGTCAGGCGTAGCTGGAAGATATCTCGTCGAACCGAATGGAATCTCGGCTTGACTCGGTGAAATACTACTCAACTGCACTCTATTCCACTATTCCACTATTCCACTCGACTCTGCTCTATTCGTCACGATCTGCATCAAAACTGATAGTTTTTACCTTTCTCGATCGTGAAGGCAAGGATCGAAGAGCTTCTTGCAGCCCACTGGAGCAAAACACGTTACGATGACGATAATAGACACACGCGTTTCACTGAACAATAGCCTGAGGTTCGTATCGGAATGAAGCTATATCATCCAGGGAAAAATCAAGAGCCAGAGGTTGAAGGGAGGAGAAAATTTTTTACTTTCAATCAAGCTTTGCTTTTGCAAAATTTCCTAACTTTAATTGCCATTTTTATTTGCATTTAAGTTAAGAATTTTCAAGGGACTGTGGGAGATAATGATAGTGATAATGATAATTATGATGATTAAAAATTAACTTAAAGTTTTATGAAGGAAATAATTGTAATTATTCCGAGCGTGGGTAATAAAATTTATTTTTATTTAATTTTTATTGTAAGTAATTGACATTTTATGAGACTTTAAAATAATAAGACTTATTTTTTATAGGAAATTTAAAATATTATAGTTTAAAATTTTGAGATAAATATTAAATTGTAAAATACATTTTTTTGTAGGAAATTTAATTCTCTATAAAAAATAATTCTTTCAATTTTTTGTCTCTGATTTTTTTGGAGAATTTTAAATTTGAAAGTTAAGAGAAAGTTTTTTAAAAATTTGTCATCAAAAATATATTCAAAAATTTCAAATTAACATAAAATAAAAGCACCAATTATTGACAGGGGTCTAAATATTGACACCCTAAATTATTTTTGAATATATTTAATCATTTTTAATATAAATAATTATTATACAAATTTTTATTAAATTCTAATTAATTAAAAAAAATTACTGTCAGTTCAAAATATTAAATATTAATTGTGTTTTAGGAGTTATGTCCTATTTATATTGAAAAATTTTGAATTTAAAAGTTAAGAAAAAATTTTTTTTTAATTTTGTCATCAAAAATTTTAAATTAATTTACTGAGTTAAATTTTGAATATAAGAAACTTTTCTTAAGAGATTTAATTTTCTTACCGGTATTATTTCTTTTTTTTTCTAAGGCTAATAAATAAATATGATTAAAAAAAAATGATACGTCCTTTTGTCTTATAGCCGAAAGACAAAAAAAAATTTTTTTATTCACTTTTCTTACAAATCTAAATGTTATAAACATTTTTAAGTTGGTTGGAGGAAAAAAAAATATTTTTAAACGCCCTTTCGGCATTTATTTGTAACGCGATTAATCAATAATAAATTGAACGATATTTATTGCAAGTTAATTTGTTAATTATTAAAAAATTAATATTAATTAAAATTCGTAAAATAATTCTTACTTAAATAAATAAATTTTTTAATAGCTAATTATTGAATCTGTTTAAATGCTGAAGTTTCCATCCCCTGAAATTGATTCCTCGTTGATCCGTAGATCTTACAGTAGACTTACACCGCAAGTAGTTTGCATAATGAAAAAGATTCCGGCCTGCGATCGGGGAAGGAAGCAAAGAGGCAATAATCTCAACAAAGCAAGCTTTAACGAAAAAAAAAAAAAAAAAAAAAGAATTTAACGATAAATGACATTAAAAACTACTTATACT
This sequence comes from Cotesia vestalis, assembly GCA_000956155.1. Lineage (NCBI taxonomy): Eukaryota > Metazoa > Arthropoda > Insecta > Hymenoptera > Braconidae > Cotesia > Cotesia vestalis. The sequence goes on from JZSA01003254.1 coordinate 6,468, forward strand.
CGAAGGTAATTAATTTGGTCTACAATTATTTCAAAAGTCGACGTAATTTAATGTTAAGCTGGATTAATCGCGACACAACAACAATTCACTGAAACGTAAAAGGAAAAAAAAATTTTTTAATTGTTAAAAAAAAAAAAAAAAAAAAAAAATTAAGCTCAATGAATAAGCTTTTATTTAAAGAATCGATTTTCGCAAGAAGATGATTAATCAGAAGCAAAAAGCGAATTACGAATGCCGGGTGGTGAAAAATAACCGAAAGCAGAGCACAGTCATGCCGGGGAAGATTAATCATCGACAATCAAGGCTAAACAAAGTGTAACTTGTACGTACGAGTGAGAAGTTTGGTACTGCCACGCGAGGGCCATAAGTCACAGGAGATACACAACAATAACAATGCATATTGTTTTATCTGAGTGGAAATCAATGCTGAAATGTGGTTTATTTGGATTACTTTATATGTTTCGAGGAATTCCAACTATCGCTTGCTGTAAAGCAAACTCTGGAGGGGGAGGGGAAGGGGAGGGAGAGGGATGGGGGATAAAATAGAGTTAAGTAGCTGAATGGGTGTTGTAATTCAGATTGTTAAAGGAAAAATGGAACAGCAGAAGAACCGCAAATACCGCAACCGCTGCATAGATATTTGCACAACATTAACTGCGTTTTGTTTCGTTTATTTCAGGCTATTTTCCTCCCTGAATTCATAAATTACAAATACGACTATATTACACGCGTTCTCTCCACGAATTTTACTATTTCTACCCGCAACTTTGGATTATACATTCTGCTAATTAGCCTGAATTATAATTTTGCTGTAATATCATTTTTTTTATTTGAAAAAAAATGGGCAGGTATTAACGATAAATCAATGATTTTTTATTGTCAAAGGTTGGGACCTCTACTTATATATTAAATTTGAGGTTTAGCTTTTGATGAATCGAAAAATCATTAAAATTCAAAATAATGATCCAATTTTTTAATTTTTGTCAAAAAGTATCAGTTTTAGGGTATTTCATTTTTAAGGAAAAATTAATTTAATTTTTCAATGAAAATATTAATTGAAAATTTAATTTAATAGTTGAAAAAATTCTTTTTTAATAAAAAATTCATTTTAATGAGGTAATAAATTAATTTTTTACTTGATTTTTGTTGTATTACACTGTACTTTCTTAATTATTGACATTTTTTTAAGATATAAGCTCATCACGACATTACACTCATTTAGACCTTTTATTTGAGTACCCACATAAATTTTTCATATATTTTATATATATTACATATATGTATATATGAAAAATATATAAAAATACATGTGGGTACTTAAATGAAAGGTCTCGATCAGTGTAACATCGGGATGAGCTTATATCTTAAAAAATGTCAATAGTTCACAAGATACAAAGTAATTTCGTAATTAAGTAACTAGAGATAGAGCATTTTGGAATGCAGTGTTTACCAATTTCAACCGCCCTCATCAAATCATCAAAATTTTCCTCCCGAATTCCTCTCCAACTCTTTAAACTCCAAACATTTAAACACTGATCGCAGAACAGTAATTATAACAATAATTACACCGATAGGAGGATTGAGGATCCTTGTTAATTAAAACGATAGCCGAAGCAACACACGAGGATGGAAATGTTATCGAAATCGTATTTTGCGTGCAAAGTAATAATCTAATAATGTATAAACAGACAATAGTACGTCATATTTTATTAGTCTATTGAACTTGGAAAAAAAACAACAGTGAGTAGACAGTAGTTGTGATTGCGAACGTAGTTTGTGTTTTTTCTCGAATAAGCTTGCAACTGACACAAATAAAAATTTAACTAAGTAGATTATTTCATTTACGGAAGAATAGAAGATGCATACAGAAAAAAAAAGTAATAGTTGTATTTTATTGAACACAAAATCGAATGTTGAAATTGGTGACAGTGGTTGTGAGCTGCTGATGTCGTTTTTGTTTCATGGGTCCTTTTGTTTTTTTGGGAGTGTCAACTTTCTACTTATTTAACAATTCACAAAACAATCACAATTAAAACAGATAGTTTTAGGAATTGATCCCACCGTTTTGGATGACTCATGATGCGAAGCACCAGAGAGTGCTTTACAATCAAAAAAAAAATTTTTTTTTATTTAGATTTCTTAATTAAATTGTTGATACTTTGATAGAAAAATTAATTTGGTTTAGGAAATTTCATTCTAAAAAAACTAAATATCTGGCTTTAAGAATTTAAGATAATAATTCAAATTCTTCAATTGAAAATATTTTTTTTTTTTTTTTTTTTCCATTTAAGAACTTGATTTTGTACAGTAAAAAATTTTGCATCAATGCGTCAAAAAATTTTGTGTTAAAAATTTTTATATTAAATATTTAACATTTTTTTGTTTTAATTTAACACTTTTTTATGTTAATATAATACAATAAATGTTAAATTTACACATGGAAGTGTTAAATATTTAACACAAAATTTTTTGACGCAATGACGTAAAATTTTTTACTGTGTGGTTGAACACGAGCTCAGTAAATTTCTTCATCGGAGGATAAAAATATAAAATGGGGCATACTCTGTTTTTCATTCAAGAAATATAATTAACTGATTCCATAAATGCATTTTTTTGAGTAAATTTTGAACAAATTGATTTTATCGATTCTAGTAATATTAGTTTTTTCTTTTCAGTGTATTATTGAGACATTCCACCCGGGCCGACCAAAATAAAATCTCACCTGTTTGATGTCAATCTTTTAGATGTTGATATATGAATAGAAAATTGTTTTTCAATACATTGTAATGAACTACAAAAATATCTAGTAACAAAAACAAATGTTCTATTTAAAAATATTGTTTCAATGAATCAAAGCCTATTGATCGAATAAAAATGAAAGTTCATTCGTGAAGACTTTTTCAACATTATAAAAGAAATTGTTACTAAGATGTAAAAAATATAAAATTAATGTTAAACTTTTTTCTAATAATGGAATTAAAGATAGTGGCGGTGATAATATCGAAGCAATATCCAGCATATCATTCCCAAATAAAAACATAAGTATTTATTCACAATTAACAATTTTTTCTAACAGCGAGATTAATGCTGTAGCCATGCTTACATCAAAATTTGTGGTAATTATTTACAAGTGAGGTCAACCCATGCTAACCCATTTAAAAAAAATTCTTTTTTTTTTATCAAATTACTCAATTTTTTTTTTAATTGTTGGTTTTTCTATGTACTTTTCAAAAAAAAAAATATATCAAAAACATGAAAAAAAGATAAAATAGAAATTTTATCCAAAAAAATGAGAGCCAAAATTTTTTTCAACTTTTGAAAGCAAAAAAGCTGTCGAAATTTTTATTTTTTTCTTTCACATTTTTTATCATAAAAACAAGCAAAATAAAAGAAAAAGAAAATTTAAAAATGTTAATTTTTCACCTAGATATGGCCAAAATTAGGGTGGGCCCAACTTGTAAATAATTACCTAATTTATTTTTTTATTTTTATTCTTTAAAAAAAATTCTTAGATCCAAAAATTAATGTAAAAAATTGAAATTACAGTTTAGAGAATTTAGAAAGACAATAATAGCTTTTTTGCTAAAAAAATTAATATGTAATATAAGTTTTATGATTGCGAAGATTTTAAACGAACTTAAGAGTGTTTTTTAGTGATTTTCTCAAGTTATAAAACAAATTGACATTTCGTTTGAAATGTTCTTTTATTTTCTCTAAAATTTTACGAGTGCGACAATTAAATTAAATAATGAGCGATAAAATAATTTTTTAGTATTTTTTTTTTTTTTTTTTTAAGGTAACCGAGTGTGAGTTGACGCGTGTTTGTGTTAGCAAAGCTTCGGATTTTTCCAACTCTTACAAAGTAACAGGGTTTGTCTACTTTTTAGCCAGCAAGAAGAGTAAGAGAAAGAATTTACATGGAATTTTCATAAAAGCATCGAGTTTGCGAACAATGTCATCCAAATATAGAGAAACTTTTGTCAGTCTCGTCAGAGCTCAGAGCAAACTTGCCCGAGTTTGTTTACTCTAGCATCATATTGAAAAGTAACAATGTTTTGTGTACATATTACATAAAATTATTGTCTGGAGAAATTTCGAGTCTTCTGTTTTATTTTGTAAATCTTTTACAAGATCAAAAACTCTCGAGTAAGACTTAGAAGTTAGTACTTCGCAGTTGAGAACAAAGAAGAGGCCAGTCGTTTCACTTAAATTGGCTGGAGGATTTTTTTTAATAAATTGCCAAAGAGACAACTTAATAAATCTTTTAAAAGTAAATTTATCGTTGCCAGTGGAAAAATGAGTGAACAAAAGAATAACCTCATAGAGCCGCGGAATTAATGCGGTATGTTATGTTCTGGCTTTTTCTAGCTCTGCGGGTAATTTTTAGCAAACGCGAATCCCAGTAGGCATCAAACTAATTTGCGTTTTATTAAACGATAAACGAGTGAGCAAAGAGAATTTCGCTCAAACGGGAAATAAAGAAAAGCGTACAATTTTACTCCATAGACCTCCAAGTTCAAAATTAAACTCAATAATTCACCAAGTATGAATAGTAATCGCATTTTTTTTTTTTTACAACATAATTGACTCAAGAATTTTTTGTCAAGAAAAATTATAAAATTTTTTTTGCATGTTAAAAATTTAAAGAGTGAATTTTTACAAAATAAATTTTTATTTTGTTAAATTTTTACAAAAAAAATTTTTAGTCTGTTAAATTTAAAAAAAAAAAATTGTTTTTTGGACAAAAAATTTTCTATCTAGTTATATATAGTCATATTTGAAAATAAATAAAAAAAAAAATTATTTTGCAATAATTTTGTCAAAAATAAAGGAAATCTCACAATTTAGGGTATGTCCAACTTTAACCTTAAATAACTTTGCAAATACTAAATTTATCAAAAAATCATAAGAGACTTTTTTTATAGAGCGTTCAATTTCCTACACAAAATATTTATGTCTAGCCTGTAACTTGCTTGTAAGACAAGATATGAAATTTCAAAGTTTAAAAAAATATTCTTTTTTATTTTATTTGAATAGAAAATAAAAAATTTAGATTTAAAAATCAATTTTAAGGGGTCAAATTTTAATATTGTCATTATTTTTGGTTTCTTCTGACAAAATTTCAAGATAATTTTGATGAAAAAAAATTTTTTTGACTATTTTTAACACTTTTAAGGGCATACACTATTAAATAAAATTTTTTTCGCTGTAATTTATCACAAATTATGAATTATCACAAATTATAAATATTATTTCAAAATGTAGGTGATACATTTTAAGACTGAATTAATAATGATAATTATAGAATGTGTATTTAAAATTTTTATTGAAAAATGTAAATAGGAATTTTATTCGGAGCTTTTTAACAATTGTAACATCAAAAATCGGCTCGTAACTCTTTTAGATTAAAAAATTCTTTTTCATAATTTTGAAACTCGTAATATTTGATTTACCGGCAAAGAAAGAATTTAAAATCCAAATGCAATAAATTAAAGTATAAACCAGCGCTGCGGTAAAATAAAATATAATAAATAAAAATAGATATTTGTCAGTTCAAACAAACGTCCTTTCAACGCGAGAGTATTTTGTCATAGGTGATATAAAAAAGTATAAGTCTTGTATGCGATCGATCGTTGGGATTTCGGTTCTCACATTTCACTCCTCCAAACTCATATCTATATACATATGACATATATATATATATATATATCTAGCACATATCCGCTTTCTTTTATCAGTGAGAATTCCATTTTGGATAAAGTGTACTTGGGAAAGAAAGTAAGTGTATAGTACAAGTATAAGAATAAGAGATCCTCAGAGCGAGCACACAATGTACGATGTTTGCACGTCAACGTTTTACCCAAGAGATTTTTCTTCGGAAGTAAAGTTCGCCTCATGCATCCCCAACACAAACACAATCCAGCTCTTATTCTCATTACAGAGTCACGGTAAGGCATGACATTTCGGTGATAAATTTTTCATAACTCGATCTGCTAATCATATTTTTTGCCACCCCAAAACCGAGCATGAATTTATTCTCATCGCTCAGCATCTCAGGTGTCTGCTGCTGCCGCCTCAGACGGAATGACAGGCCCTCGGTTTTTTTCACGTGAGCAGACAAAAAACCCTCCGAGAAGAAGCCAAGCAGATTGACTCCCTTTTTTGTGAGCCTTTGAAGAAGAAAAAAATTTAAGGGCAAAAAACACCCAATGAACATCAGGATTGTGCAAGTCCAGGCTAATGACCTCGGGCTGGAATTCGATAATACCTAGCTAGTCTTTCTTAAGAACCTTTTTTCGTGCTAGGTAATGATATTTCGAGAGCTAATGGACCGATTTACTTCAAATTTCGTGAGGATGTTCTTTTTACATCCCCTTATCGTATAGATCTTGCCCGAAACTATAATTTATCATGTAGTATTTTTAAAAAATTCAGAATTGTTAAAAAAATTTTTTTAACAATTTTTTTAAATGTGAAAAAAAATTTTTTTCTTAAACTGCTATTTTGTAAAAAAAAATTTTTTTTTAACTTTTTTAAGATTTATACGATAGCACACTGATAGAAGGATTTGTTTGTAGTTAAAAAGATTTGTTAATATTTAAAAAAGATTTAGTAATATTTAATAAATGAATATCAGATTTATTAAATACAAACAAATCATTTTAAATACTAAGAAATATTTGTTTATTACTAAAAAGTGGTCTCTAATAAATGATTAATTAACTATTAACAAATATTTTTTTAAAATAAATAAATCCTTCTATCAGTGCAGCATTTATTATAATTAAGAATCCGTTTGATTTTTATTTTTCAGATCACCCACTTTGCTCATAACTTTTTCAATTTTTATTTTTTAGTTCTATCATTTTTTTTATGTAATAATAAAATATCACTAAAAAAATTGATAAAAAAATTTATAGTAAAAATATTTTTTGTTTTCTTTATACAGCACTTCAAAAAGCGGGCAAAATTCAAGCCTTTGGACTAAAATACACCCTTAAAAACGTTCACGCTCAAGACTTAGCAGATATAAATTTGGATTTTTTAATTTTGATAAATTTAATTAATAGTCTTCTTTAAAAAATTAAATATTCGATATTAATAATTTAAAAAAGTTATTAACGATTAAAAATTAGATTTTTAACATCAGCATTTTTAAAATTTAAAATTATAATAGATACTATAATAAATAATTTTTTAAAAAATTATTTGATCAATTTAGTTTTAATAAATGTACCAAAAAATAATTTAGACAAACGTTTAAATTAATTATTTATTATTTCTATTATTTTGTTAAATTTAATAAACAGTAAAGATGAACGTTAAATCAAGAATTAATATTAATATTCATTGATTTTTTAAAATATGTGCCAAAAAAATTATTTTATATAATTTAAAATTTTTCTAAAGACCCCAATGAATTTTATAAAAAAGTTAGTACTCATTTGACGTTAGCGTACCACATTCACGTCCTTAAAGTTCTCGAAATACTGATGTAGATCCATTTGAGAGCAAGTTCCTTTAATCTCCTCTCTATCTAGTTCTTTCCACAAACTAAGCGAGGAACAAAAAAGCACCCTTTTATCTTTCTGTGGCTGAACTCTCTTCCGTTTCGATAGATCATGCAAGCGATTGAACTCAACTGCAATTATCTGACCACTTGGATCGCTTCAAGTCTCTGTTTTCTCCATTGTCCACTTTATTGTTAACATTTGTGTGTGTGTGTGTGTGCGAGTGTATATGGGATTTTAAAGTCCAAATGAACTGTACGTATTATCGGCGAAATAGATTTAGCTAAATGGAGATTGATTGAGTTGTTGTATTTGTGTCATGTCATGTGTCTATATTTCCCAAAATCAAATGATGTATGCTCGTCCTTTCCTCTTCTCTCTTCTTCTCTATTCCATTTTCCGAGGGCTGTGTCTATGTGGGTGAATATGTATGTGGTGTATGCATCATGGATCTGCATAAAGTATCATACAGAACCCAGTAAATCGAACGATTATTCGCAATTGGTTTTACGCTGGGTTTTGGCAGGGACTTCAGTTATTGATAAGTGAATGATCCTTTTGATAAACAAAACTTTGCTTGAAATAGTTTTTATAAATTTTTAAGAGTTTATTTTTAATGTCTTTTTTTTTTAATGTCATTTTTTGTTAATGTCTTTTTTTTTTGAAGATTTAAAAATTGCAAGCTTTCATAAAACAAAAATTATTTTTTTTTTAAAAAAGAAATTTTAATTTAATTAAAATTTTAATTGATGGAAAAAATAACTTGATTAAAAAAATCAAAGCTTAAGCCAAGTTTTTTTATTTTAATTTTTTTTTTTTTGATGCAATAATTAAGAAATTTTTGTAAAAATTACAAAATTTTTTTGGTAAAAAAATAAAATTTAATTAATTAAATAAATTTAATTTAGAAAAAATTTTATTTGAGCCTAAAAATTATTAACAAAGTTACAAAATAATTAATTTAAAAATTTACCATTTTTTATTCGAATTGAAATTAGTTTAATCATCAATTTTTTTTTTAATTAATAGTTTTTATTTTTTTTTAATTAAAAAATGCATTATTTAATTATTTTTTAAGTATAAAATAAAAAAAAATTTTTTGTTTAAAAAGCATTAATAAAATATTCAATTGAATAAAATTAGTTTTTTACAAATAAATATATTTTTAAACTTTATTTTTTATTTAAAGTGTCCTAATTTTTCTTAAAAGTTAAATTTTCTAAACTGAATAAAAAAAAAGTCTTTTAAAAAAATTTCACCTAATTATTGCATGAAAAAATTCAAATTTATTTAAAATAAAATAACAGAATTTAATACAGTATAAAAAATATCTAAAATAAAACGGATAGGCAACGCCGTCCCCAATTTCGTTTGACCGATAATTTCATACTGTGATGTCACCTCTATTCTGGCGTGCTAGAAGAAAAACAAATTCGGGTCACTTCGTCTCGCGCCGATTTTCACCTCTTTATTTTTAAAGCTTATAACTTTAACGCGACATTTGGGTATTAAAATTCATGTTTCTTCTATTTGCACCTCCATACATAAATATAATAAATATCTAAATAAAACAAAATTCCTAAAACGAGCAAAATTAATAATCAAACATTCAGTCGGAAAAAAAAAAAATAAATAAATAAATAATACCTCACTTTATAGGTCTTACAAGGGATCGTTTAACGTTAGTCGTTAATCGGTTCATTTTAATAGAGTTTACATACGAATTTTCCGTGATATAGTTAACAATAGATTATATACCAGCGATTATATTATTATATTATTATATTATATACTAACACAATAATATATTTAATTTATAGTCGTAATTAAACTCAATAGCCTTCGGATTTTCATTGTATCCATTGTTGTGAGTGAAATACACGTGAGATTGCAACCTCCCACAAATTTACACGGATTTATATCACACATTTGCCCCCAACCTAAACCACTTTGGATCCGAGATCCGAGTATCGATCCAATTCTAAAAAAATAACTAAATTTTCTTCTTTTCATTTCTTCTTTGTCTTATTTTTTTTTTTTTTTTTTTTTTTGTTAACTTTGGATTCAAGAGACTAGTATAATCCAATTTGCAATAAAATACTTAAATTTTCTTGTTACATTTCTTCTTTAAATTATTTAATTTTATTTTTTGTTAAAATTTGGACTGAAGATTTTCTTATCAATAAAATCTTCAGAAAACTAATAAAATTATCTTCTTTTCATTTTTATTTCTTCTTCATTTTATTTAATATTAAAATTTGGATCTAAGATTAAAAAATCGATCAAATTTGCAAAAAAAATAAAATTTTCTTCTTTTAATTTTTTTATTTACATTGTTTTCTTTTCTTCTTTGATTTATTTAATTTTATTTATTATTAAAATTATTATAAAAAATTTTTAATATCAATACAATTTTAAAAATTTTTTTCTTTACATTTCTTCTTCATTTTCTTTATTTTTTATCTTCCTTACTCTATCTGTTATTAAAATTTTTATTAAAAATTTAAGTCTCGAATAAATTCACCAAAAAATAACTTCATTTTATTTCTTCTTTTAATTTTTTTTCCTTTTCTTCTTTAATTAATTCAATTCTATTCATTATAAAAATTTTTATCAAAGATTTAAATATCAAAATAATTTAATTTATTTAAGTATTAAAATAATTTCCAAAAAATTATCCAAATTTTCTTCTTTTAATTTTTTAATTTTATCTATTATTAAAATTTCAATATCTATAAAATTCACTAAAAAATATCTTCATTTTTTTTCTTCTTCATTTTACCCCATTATATTTACCCTCAAAATCTAGATAAAAAATTAGTGTATCGATCCATTTCTTTAAAAAAAAAAAAAAAAAAAAAAAAAAAAAAAAAAAAATTCAACAATTTATTTCTTCTTTTTCTTCATTATTTGTTTTATTTAATTTTATTTATTGTTAGCATTTATTGTGTTCGAGAATCGATGGAAGTTGAGGTCGTTGTAGTGCTGACGCGAATATTGTGCTGAACAGTTGGATCTAACGAAGCCTCCCTCTATGTACTGAACGAGACTCCAGAACTCTAGTTCGCCTCTATACGAAAGGAGGAAAGAAGAAAAGAGAAGAAGACTACAACAGGCCGGGGGTATATACATAACATTTAAGTAGTGTAAGGTCGTGCCTCGTAACCGACGTCTTGAGATTCCAAGGTGACCAGAGAGCACTCGAGAACGCGAATAAGAACGCGATAAAGTTGAGGGAGAGCAAGAGGGAGGAAAAATAAAAGAATGTGCATCACCAAGGCAGGCTCTGCGGCAAATTGCTTCTACTCGAATCCTCACTACTGTCGCAATCCCCGGACGCGAGTCTTTCTTATACCATATATATAAATATATATATATATATATAAATATATATCGTGCTGAATGGCATCTGTATTCAATCCAGAATCGAGTGTATGTTGCTCCTCCGGGAGATACTACACTCGATCTCGTGGAAACTGTCATTCCAATAAACGGAAACTCGATACATATACATATACATATACATACGTAATGCCCTTTATTTTGTTTATATTCATTTGTCCAATATTCAGTACCTTCAAAGCCCTTTACTCCCTTTTTTTGTTGCTGACTCTTTACATCGTTATTGCCTGATTAATTTTTCAGCTTTTTCAAAATATTTTATTGTAGTAAAAATCCAAAAAAACTTAACAAAAAAAATTTTTAAGTGTATTTTTATAAATTTCTATTGTTATAAAATTTAGTCGATTTAAAAGAAGAAATTTTAATATAAAAAAATATTTTTTTTGATAATTTCAAAAAAATATTTTTTTTTGATAATTTCGAAAAAAATTTTCAAAATTACAATAAAATAAATAATTTAAAAAACCCAATTAATAACACTTCACATTTTATTTTATTTAAAAAAAAAAATCAACTAATCAATTTTCAAATTATAAATTTTAAGATTTGTTTTTTGAGACCTTTTTATTTTTTTTAATTAGAATAAAATTGTACGTGTCAAACAACTAGGCCACAAGTCATTAATTGGGTCTTTTACCTTAGGCATTAAAAAAAAAAATTATGATAAAAAAATAAATATGCGTCAAAACTTGCTTTTTTGCCTTAAATTCTTTTCTTTAATTTTTTTTTTTTTGAGAAAAAAAAATCTTCAAAATTGAAATTAAGTAGAATGTATTTAAAAACACTTTTGTTTTTCATGTTCAAATTTTTTTCTCCAAAATATTGCAAAATAAGCTCTGAAACTTGCTTTGAACTAAAAATAGTCTATTTTATGCTTAAAAAAATTTAGTTCGGCTCTTTTTGATAAAAATACAAGTTTTAGAATTTTTACTGTATCGAATTTATTTAAAAAATTTTAATTTTTTAAATCTTTGCTTTCAATTTTAATAATTTTTGGTAAAAATTGGTAATTTAAGCTAATTTTTCGTTTTTATTAAAATTTTTATGAAAGTGATTGATAATCAATGATTGCTTGGTTGATTAAAATCTCTGATTAAAAAGGGCTATTTCGAAACACTGGGTTGTAACGCCGAAGCCGGGTAAAGTGATTAGCACGATTGGGTATCGCGAGGAAACATTTACTGACCACTGATATACATATTTATGTATTCAGGGTACTATTGGCTCATGGTAATAGGTGTTTAAAGTTTAGTTTTAATCAATTCGCGCGTTCGTCAATCACAATACTGAACGATTCGTTAGATAGTGCCAATACGACAATTTTTTTTTTTTCCATAAATATTTTATGACATTAAAGTTAGTTCTGTCACTTGACAATTTTTTTTATTTTCTTTATCAAAAAAATTTGCTGTAAAAAATTATTTTTAAAAAATTGCATTTTTAATTTATTAAAATTCCTACAAGTCCATTTTTTTAATAATTTTTTTTTTGCTATAATTTATTTGTTAAAAAAATATATATCAATTAAATTTTTTTAATCAAAATTGTTTGCACTAATTTAATATATTAAATAGAAACAATCGTCTGGCAGAGAAAAGACGATTACAACGACTGTAACAATAATTATTTATTTATAAGAGCGGCCTGAATCGATTGGGAAGCACTAATGTACCGAGCTTACCAACCCAGGCGTGACAGTAAGAACTCACTAGACAATTCCGCCGACGTTGGCCTGTCTTCGACTTTATCACGAAAACTTAGTAGTGAAATTTATACAAAGACTCATATAATGTCATGATTCACGACGTATGCCAGCGTGTCCATAACGGCGGTATTAAATAAAATATATGTATATTCTATAAACGTCAGTGCTTAATCTGCATACACTAAAATATTAAAACTTCATAACTTTATAACTTCATAAATTCATAAACCAGAGCTTTGTTATTTTTATTTTTATTTTATTTTATAGTTTATAGCCAATAAATTTTTTCACTTCAACAACTTTTGGGAAAAATTTGTTTTTAACATTTTTTTAATCATTATTATCATCATACAAAATGTACAGAGAGTGTTTTTGAGTTCAGTGCATTTATCAAGAGATATAAAAATTTTTTTAAATTTATTCCAGATCAAAATTGCATTTTATTTAAAATTATTTAAAAATTAGAAAGTTTTTTTTTAAGTCAAAAGACTTGACTCATTTAATTGACCATAATTTTTTTTTTATAATTGTGTGATGCCTTGTAAAATATGAATAAATAAAATTTCGCTTTATTAAATAATAATTTTTGTAATATTGCACTGTACTTTCTTAAATATTGACATTTTTTAAGATATAGGCTCATTTTGATGTTATACTAATCAAGAGCTTTTATTTGAGTACCTACATGCATTTTTGATATATTTTTCATACATACATATATATAATAATATATAAATATGTAAAAATTGATGTGGGTACTCAAATGAAAGCTCTCGATAAGTGTAATATCGAAATGAGCTCATATCTTCAAAAATATCATTAGTTGACAAGATAACAGTCAGTTCTTAAATATTGACATTTTTTAAGATCTAAGCTCATCTTGATGTTACACTAATCAAGAGCTTTCATTTGAGTACCCACATGAATTTTGATATATTTTTCCATATATAGAATATATAAAAATATACAAAATATACAAATTTAAGTCAAGACCTTTGCAATGACACAAAATTTTTCTTACTGTTTCAATAATGAAGATTTATAAATTTTTTGCAATCTAAAAAAAAAATAATTCTAAAATTAATTTACCTGTTGTGGTGCTTTCGTAGAAAAACCGGCAATCAGAACCTGAAAAAAAAATTACACATAAATAAAATGAAATGGAGATGAAGCTCGAAATGAACAAGACTGTTTGCTATAAAAAAAAAAAAAATAAAAAAAAAATAAAAAAAAATTGCAGTGTATTTTATATAAAGTTATACAAGTTAAATAGACCCTTATAAGTTATAACAGACGTGATATGCAAACATATGTGTCAGTGCCACGAATTTCACTGACTCGGTATATTGCAGATGTTGCCGTGTACAACCGTTGATGCTTACGTGGATCTAAATCCACACATCCTCACAACCTCACCTACACTCGACTCTGCACCCTACATCCTACACCTGCCTCGACATCAACATCCAACATCTAGATTTCCAGATGCAATTAAATTCAAATACCGAGCTGGATTAACGTGTCAGAGGAACAAGGACCGGAGATTGATAACACGAAAAGTTTATTGTTTCTTCGCATTCAAATACGGAAAATCATATTTAATCGCCCGATGATAGACACTGGTAATTTATATTTATGAAACTACTTTAATTACAGTCAGGCCATTTAGCTTACAATTGTTCGGGATTAATTCCCGGCAGCGATTAACATTTATATTCAGCATTTTGTTTGTTCGGATTTATATTTTGCTTTATTTGCCGAGCACAACTTTGTAAATATTATCCTTGTGGGCTAATTTACTGACTGTTACTGTTACTGCTAGTTCAAATGTTTGTGCGATAATAATATATACTCCGGGGAAAATTTATAGGAATGATTACTTTATAATGGGCGAGCTTTTGTAACGAATGGGAAAACTATTTTTGATCTATTGCGGAGAAAAATTGTTGCAGTAACTGCAATAATTGTGGAAATGGGCTTGGGAATTGTCAGAATTGCCCTTGTATTGGGGGAGTAAGGGCCCGGCGACTGTTCTCTGATGGGGGTGTTACGGAAAATGTTCAATCTTGCTAAAGATACCAGACTGGCAATAATCTTTAGAGTTTTTTTAAAGTTTTAATGTTGAAAACTTAAACTTGAAAAGTTAACTTTGAGATTTAGGATTTTGTTGTTAGAAAAATTAATAAAAAAATATTGTGTTCATTTAAGTTATGTCATAATAATAATTTTTATTTTTTTTTTTTTTTTAATGTACAAATTAAAAAGATAAATTTATTGATTTTTAAACAATAATTTTAATCAAAATAAAAAGTTTAACAAAATAAAATTAGTTTTAAATGTTTTTAAATATTTTTTCTTAGGTAAAGAATTTTTATTAAAAAATTTATTATTTCTGCCACCCCGATGTCCGCTTTACTGTTTGAAACTATAAAAATTAACGGGAATCCGAGTGAATTTTACAGTTTACTTTTTTCCGTGCAGCTATAGTACAGATTTTCCAATGTTGTAATTTTAATATAAAGGAAAAGATAAGTAAATACTATTGTCTCATAGATAAGCGAATTGACGCTAAAGCACTGCTCATTATCGTTTGGTTAAATCCAATGATTTAATAAATTTTTATAGCCCTAAAAAATAAAAACAATTTCTATTAAAAATAAACTCTGTATTTTGCTATTAAAAATTCAAAAATAGAATCCAAAAAATAAATAAAATTATTCCAGATGGAAAGAACAAGATGACACTGAATATCATCCCAGATTATACTCAGTGATATCTTTGGTGAAAAAAAATTCCAGATAGTAGGTAAAAAAATCCAGATTATACTGGGTGATATCTGGATTATACTCACTATAATCTAGATTATACTCATTATAATCTGGATTATACTAGCTACTATATGGATTATACTCATTATAATCTGGATTATACTAGCTATTATCTGGATTATACTCATTATAATCTGGATTATACTCATTATAATCTGGATTATATTCATTATAATCTGGATTATATTCATTATAATCTGGATTATATTCATTATAATCTGGATTATACTAGCTACTATCTGGATATTTTTTTCACTCAGTATAATCTAGGATGATATCCAGTGTAATCTTGTTTTTACTGTGCAAATAAATTAAAAAAAAAAAATGATTTAAGTTTGGGTACATCAGCAGTGAGTTAATCAACGTTCATTACTGTTTATACAAGAATGTCTATTGGGTAGTATTCCCTCGGCAGTGTACTCGTAGACGATATACCTCGTATTCGGGCGCCCCAATGCCAATCTCATTGTAATAATTGTTTGGCAATTAACGAGAAATGTAATTAGGATACGGCTCGATTACACTTCGCATATAACCTCGATCAGGCGTGTGTGGACACTCGAGTGGAGAGCGGGCCATCGGTCGGGGGGACAAGGGTGCACATAATACATCCTCAACCCTCAACCCTCAACCCTCCCAGCCCCTTCTCCGATCATCTCCAGCATACACCGACTAGCCCGCGAGCTCCAGGTTCACGATCCAGCTCCCATTATGTCGGTTAATGCCCGCTTTCTCCAGCTACATCACCATGCCAGTTACTCCAGTGTTGTAGTATAGTGGGCCAGTTGTGGAAACACCCAATGTGACAACGTGTTACACGCTTTGTCAGCGAATCCGCGACCGCGACCGTGTCATTCGCCGTTCACTATTACAATCTATATCTTCCCATTGTTCATACATTGTCTGTGTTGTATCACACGTTAGTTCTCTCTTGCTCACTTGCTCCCTTGCTCTCTGCCAAGTATGTTGGATGTTGTATGCTCTGCTTCAATACATTATGATTGCTATTGGCACACCCGACAGACAAATTGAAAATTCCGTTCAACAGTAAATTAAAAATCATGATTGACCAATCCGTTTTCAATTTTACGGGAAAAAATTACTGAAATAATAATTTCAATCTACGCTAGAGGTTTTTAACTCTCATGAACTTCGGGAATTTTTATTCAGCTTCTGCTGAATCGACTGATTGTGAACATTCATTTATTTTTACTTGAAAATGTATTCATTAATTTTTTTACTAGACAAAATTTAGTTTTTTTTTAAATAAAAAATTCAATTCTCAAAAAGAAATTTTTTTTTTATTATTTCTTCTTTAGGTAGAATTTTTAGTAAGCTTTCATATTATTTTTCTAACGTAATTTATTTTAGACAGTCTAATAAATATAAAAAAATTTTTTTTTTTAAATTTGATATTTTAATAAATTTAAAAATTTAATTTTCTAAAGAAGAAATCATTTTTTACTGTTTTAGATTTTTTTTTGAATTTTTTATAAGCCTAAATATTTTTTTTCCGTAATTTTTTCCATTTTTTATGAAAAAAAAAATATCAGGAATTTTTTATAAAATTTTATATTTTATTCACTTAAAAAATTTATTTTGTCTAAAAAAAAAATTGTTTTTATGATTTCTTCTTTGTTTTTTAATTTTTATTATTACTTATATTTTTTTCTGCTGTAATTTATTACACTTATTTGAAAAAATGTTATCAGGAATTTTTTAGAACATTTTTTTGTACAAAATTTATTATTTCATTCAATTAAAAAATTTATTTAAGAAGAAATTATTTGATATTTTATTGAAAATTTTGTCCTCAAATGTTTTCTAATTAATTTAAAATATAAATAAAATTTTAAATTAAAATTCCGCCCTGAAATTAATAAATAAAATTTATTCCAAAAGTTACAAACTCAAAAAAAAAATCTAATAAACAAAACTTCATTAGTAAGACAAAATATTTAATGTAAAAAAACAAAATAATTTGCTCGTAGCTCATGAAGCAAATTTCAGATAAAATATTAAATTTTGAAAATGAATAATTAAACGGGTAATTATTAAAACATAAAGGAAACGAACTTAAATCTTTTGTTGTTTAAAAGCCACTTCCTCATCCTGGAACATGAAACGAAAACTGAAACGCGAGGAGTGGAGGAAATCTTGTTTTCGCTGTACACGTTTAGTCCGGAGTTCATAGCACATAATGCCAAAGAAGAAAAGAGAAGAGAGAAAAAAGAGAGAAGCCAATGCTGTAAGCTCCGCCGAGAGTTTACTCAAGACTCTCGGTATACATAAATAAATATACACCTTAACAATTTCAAAGCTCTGCATGAATAAAATAACTATTTTTTACTCGGCTCTATCACATTTTTATTTTTTTTATTTTTTTATTTTTTTTTATTAATGAAGCCGATGGAAAACACCATGAACATTTTATTCTATAAATAACAAGATTGACTTGCTCTATAAAATAATAGACTTCACTCTTCACTTAAATTTTCATTTTTACGTGATCCATTTTCATCATCCAGCCGATTATTTTCCTCCTGTTTGTTGAATTTACACTCTATAAAAGTTGTTAGTAGTCCGCTGGTAGTTTTTTTAACTTCTACTCGGGGATTTGCTGTAACACCTGTGATGTAATTTGGCTACATTGCGGACGACGCGATTTAAATATTCATGAATGATAAAACCAGTTGAAAAATCCTTTTTTATAGTCACGTTATGCTGCTAAATATCGCACACATATATTATATATATATATATATATATATCATATATATATGCCTATTTCTTCTTTACAATGTTTCGCAATGTAAGGTAATGAATAATTAATTTTACAGTGTACTTCAGTTATTATTTTTAATTATTTCATTATAAAGTATTACGTTTGACCTTCGAAATTATTTTTCACGAGCTACTCAATCTGTCAAATTGCTTCTTGAAATTAAATATTCTCTTCTCTAGTTATCGGTTAAATTTGTCATAAATATGCAGGAGAAATAACCGAAGAGAAAAATTTCGCTCTGGAATTTAGATTTTTTTTTTTCAATAGTTTGTTATTTTATTCGCGCTTCAGATTGAATAATAAAAAGATATTTTCGGTGGATTGTATAAGTGAGGGTTGAAGAGCGTTTTATTGCTATCTCAATTCTAGATGGTTTGATTTTTTTTTTGTTCTGGAGCCAAGGAAATTGATTATTATTGAAATTTTTAAATAATATAATGTTTTAATAATAAGAAATTATATTAAATAATAGAAAAATTGTTTAGAGAATGCAAAAATAATTAAATTGTTATAGAATAATTTTTTAAAATAAATTTATCGAGTTTTAAAGCCAACATTATATTAAATAATAATTAAAATTCAAAAATAATTATATTAATTAATAAAAAAATTTTTTAGAAAATGCAAAAACAATTAAATTGTTATAAAATAATTTTTAAAAATAAATTTATCTAATTTTAAAGCCTAATCTTCTGCTTAAAATTAAAATAAAGAGTTTAAAAATTTTTTTTTAAATATTTACGACAATTTTCCCGATTTTCAGCAAAAAAAAACTAGCAAAAAACACACTCAATACAAAAAGAACAATTTACTTGAATCAAGTCACTAATTTTGAAGAAAATTTTTTTTATTTGAGTAGAAAAATTCTGAAGAAATTTTTATTGGTTTAAATTAATTTGTAATTACATCACTGCCAATAATAATGATGAAGATATTGATCTTACAACTAACCGCTCACTCCTAGCACAATTGTATCAATTACTCTAAATTTACGTAACATTAATATTCAAACTCTTAATAGAATGTTTAATTTATGCACTTTAGGCCCTGGCTAATAACAAAAAAAATTTTTAAATAAATTTAAGTCTGCATTCATAGCTTTAATTTATCTCTCTTTTCTTTTTTTTTCTTTAGTTATTAAACAACTTTGTTAATTTATAGTACTTACTTAAATATAAAAATTTTTGTTTTTATAGAATCATATTTTTACTCAAGTTTTCTCACTCTGTCATAATTTTAAACTTTGTACTTTAACCCTGTTGTTGGCCCTTTGGGCTGTTGGGTTTAAATAAAGGCAATAAATTAATAAATAAAGAATTTTTCGTTTTGATTCAAGACAATTAAACTTTTCAAAATTATTATTATTATTATTTAATTGGCTATAAATTCAAAACTTCTTATAGCCATCCAAAATTGATACAAAAATCTTAATTTAATAAATAATATATAAAGTAGTGTGTTAAACACTCAATCATCACCAAATAATATAACAATGATAAAATATTATAATCTAACCAATTCAAAAAAATATTGATAACAAGCCGTTCAAAAACTCCTTAAAGATTGCTAAAATCGTACAATCAGCTGGCAATTGATTCCAGATTTTAATCAAAAATATTAAAAATAATTTTTCATATTTAGCTGGATGATAAACTGGTAAGTCAAAATTATTTATACTTAATTAAAAAAATTTTTTTGTTAGTGTAGATTTGTATTTTTTATGTTTTCATGTATATCAAATTTATATTTTTTCGGAAGAAAAAATTATACTAAAAAAAAAAAAACTATTTTTTCTCTAAAAAATAAAATTTTATGGTCATAAAAATTTGGAATTTCCTTTCAACAGTAAAAGTAAGAAAAGTATCTTTCACCGCGCATATGTTGAAAAATAATGAAGTGGATAAAGAAGCTAATAAAAATAAAGTTAACATTCGCTAGAACATGAAATAGTTAAATTACCATAATTCATTGAGTTCGGGAGTGTGGGAGTGTGGGAGCTTAGAAGTAATGTATGTAAAAAATATAACTGTAATAGTACATTATATCAGAATATATATGAGTGTAGTATGAGAATGAGAATGTGGATCCTGGGAGCTGGGACTCTACTCCCTTGGCCGAGCGACCCATTTGGTAAGTTTTCGCAAGCTCTTTCCTCTTTACTGCTCTTCTTTCTCTCTTTTCTGTTTAACCTCTTCTTCTGCTCATCTCTCACGTACATAACTTGCCCAAGTGACCCACTACACCGTAACTTCTCACTCTCTCCGTTTACTATCTGACCCTCTATATTACCAGATGCTGTCACCAAATTGGTGTCACTGGAACTACTCTTTTTCCCCCTTTCTTCATCCATCCTCACTATCTTTTATCCCTCTCTCTCT
>JZSA01003255.1:0-49838 GCA_000956155.1 Cotesia vestalis
TAATAAATAATATATAAAGTAGTGTGTTAAACACTCAATCATCACCAAATAATATAACAATGATAAAATATTATAATGTAACCAATTCAAAAAAATATTGATAACAAGCCGTTCAAAAACTCCTTAAAGATTGCTAAAATCGTACAATCAGCTGGCAATTGATTCCAGATTTTAATCAAAAATATTAAAAATAATTTTTCATATTTAGCTGGATGATAAACTGGTAAGTCAAAATTATTTATACTTAATTAAAAAAATTTTTTTGTTAGTGTAGATTTGTATTTTTTATGTTTTCATGTATATCAAATTTATATTTTTTCGGAAGAAAAAATTATACTAAAAAAAAAAAACTATTTTTTTTCTAAAAAATAAAATTTTATGGTCATAAAAATTTGGAATTTCCTTTCAACAGTAAAAGTAAGAAAAGTATCTTTCACCGCGCATATGTTGAAAAATAATGAAGTGGATAAAGAAGCTAATAAAAATAAAGTTAACATTCGCTAGAACATGAAATAGTTAAATTACCATAATTCATTGAGTTCGGGAGTGTGGGAGTGTGGGAGCTTAGAAGTAATGTATGTAAAAAATATAACTGTAATAGTACATTATATCAGAATATATATGAGTGTAGTATGAGAATGAGAATGTGGATCCTGGGAGCTGGGACTCTACTCCCTTGGCCGAGCGACCCATTTGGTAAGTTTTCGCAAGCTCTTTCCTCTTTACTGCTCTTCTTTCTCTCTTTTCTGTTTAACCTCTTCTTCTGCTCATCTCTCACGTACATAACTTGCCCAAGTGACCCACTACACCGTAACTTCTCACTCTCTCCGTTTACTATCTGACCCTCTATATTACCAGATGCTGTCACCAAATTGGTGTCACTGGAACTACTCTTTTTCCCCCTTTCTTCATCCATCCTCACTATCTTTTATCCCTCTCTCTCTCTCTCTTGCAATTTTTGTTGACTAGACTTTTTGCAGCAATGAAACACACACAATAAATTAAAATAAAAAAAAATGAAACCTTCGGGTGGTTAATAAATCATTTAGCTTTATGTTTTGGCTTTAACTCAGAGGAGGAATTTTACGGAAACATGAGTGCAGATAAATTTTTAATATTTTAAGAATGATAGAACGGACAAGTTTTATGAAACATAAAACTTTTCCCTCACAGTAGTCACAGACAAAGACAAAAAAAAGTAAACCCAAAGATAAAAGTTGAAAGATAAAAGAGTTCGAGTTCCTGGATGCTGGATAGGATACATTCAGCACGCGAACTTCTGCTTACTTGCGACTATAACTCGCCTCTCGTTCTTTCTTTTATCGACATCGAAATTTCTATTCACCTGGACGGACTTCCACTGTAACTTGGACCGTCTTAACTAACCGAATAATAAGAGAAGTAAATAAAATCAAAGAGAAATGTATTTTATTGCTATTGAGGGATTTTTTATCAATTTAAAAAAAAAAAAATAGAAATTAACTTTGATAAAAAAGTTTGAAGAGAAATTTTTAGATTTTTTATTATTTAAAATTTTTCTTTTATTTTGTCGAAATTTTTATATTTTAATAAAATTTTTTTTATTTTTAATCATTTTAAGAAAAATTTAATTTTTTAAAAAGAAAAAAAAATTTCTAAAAAAATGTTTTTTTTTCATTAAATTATCAAAAAAATATTCGTGAATATTTTTTTTTCTGAATTACTCTGTTTTTAATTAACTTTAAAACAATATTTTATTGTTAAAAAAATTTAATTAAATTAATCTTGATATTTTTTTAAATAAAATATTTTTAATTTTTAATAAATTATTTTTATTTAATTTCTAAGAAAAAATTCGAATAAAAAAAAATTTATTAAGTTGATTTTTTTATTTTTTAATGCCAAAAAAAAAAGCCGAAAATTTCTCTCAAAAAAAATTAAACTCAAGAAAATTTTTAATTTTTATTTTCAGTAAATGAATTTAATTATCAAGACTAGTGTGAAAGGTGTTAAGAATAATTATAACAAGTAACGAGTAATTAAACTTAAGAATTAGCATCAAAATTCGCAGTATATATATAGATATATAAAATTTGAACAGCAGAGAGCAGTAAAACGAAATTATACTTGCAACAGTTTGATGAAAGGGATCGCAGATACACGTAAACATTATATTACATTATCCCGATCTCACAATAACAATAACAGCAACAAAGTAAACAATAGAGAGTGTAGAATGTATATGTCTGTATTGTATATAGACAGAGATATAGATATAATAGGAATAGGCGACTGGAACTCGTTGGAGTTTGGCCGGAGTTGATGCTAATTGTTTTGATGCGGCTTAGCTGGGTATTCTCAGTAGAGTACACGTATCTTGAGGCCGTCAATCTAACGATCTACTCAACCATTCCAAGAGCGTCCCAGTTGGATAAGTGTGCTGTGCTTTAATACATAACCGTTTGCTCAGTACTGACACCAAGTCGGGCCATACATCCACATTCCACATGAGTGTGTCAGTCTGCTTCTGGATGGGGATGGGATAAAGAGGGTTAAAGGGACACTTTGCTCTAACCTTAACTTAAACTTCTCTACGCTCAGAAAAAGATAAATTGTTCTGCACAAAAGGATTTTTTTTTTGGTTGAGAATTTTTTGTTTTATAAAAAAATATCTGCTTTTTATTTATTATTAATTGTATTAATAATCAAACGTAAGAATTAAAATTTTAATTATAAATACTTGTGAATTATGAATAAATCAGATTTTGCTGTACTTTCTTAAATATTGATCTTTTTAAAGATATAGGCTCATCCCGTTGTTATACTCATCAAGAGCTTTCATTTGACTACCCACTTGCATTTTTCATATATTTTTCATATATACATATATATAACATATATAAATATATAAAATATATGAAAAATTGATGTGGGTACTTAAATAAAAGGTCTCGATGAGTATAATGTCAGGATGAGCTTATATTTTAAAAAATATAATTAATTGACAAGATAGTAAAGTCAGTTCTAATTGTCATTTTTTAAGATCTAAGCTCATTCCGATATTATACTCATCAAGAGCTTTCATTTGAGTACCCACATGCATTTTCATATATTTTTTATATATACATATATATAATATATATAAATATATAAAATATATGAAAAATTAATGTGGGTACTCAAATGAAAGGTCTCGATCAGTGTAACATCGGGGTAAATTTATATCTTTAAAAATATCAGTAGTTCTCAAGATACAAGGTCATTTCTTAATTATGTAGCCTAAATACTTATCATAATAAATCGACGATCGGTGAGAATGCTATGAAACCTTGAAAAGGCACAAATTTAAGACAAGACCTTTGCAATGACACTAAATAGAATATTTTTAAAAATTTTTTCATGTGGTTCAAATTTATTAAAATAATATTTTTGAATCAAGATTTTTCCTTTTTATTAAATAATATTTTTTTTTTTTTATAAATATTAGTTTTTTCTGTCACTGTATGTTTCCTATTCGCAACGGAATAAAAATCGGGGGCCAACTGCCAAATACCATCCGGTATCTAATCGGTTACTTAATACACCGGGATTTATATATGGACAGCTCTATCCCCCGGGTTCTATCCCCCTCTTCCCTCCAACGAGTCTCGGGTCGTATCAAATATCAACTGAGATACTGAGATATGAGAGGATTTCGTGAGATAAATGTCATACAAGTGTTTTCCTGTTACTGACGTCGCTTATCCTCGTGTCTGACCATCACTCTGGTTATACTACTGAATTCGGTTTTGGTAATTATTGCTCATGCAAATTATTATCTATTTTTAGTTTTATTTATTATAAATTATAACTTTATCATTTTAGTAATTTTTTACCGTTTAATTTATTTAATAATAAAATAAACTAAAAAATATTCTTAATTATTTATTAAATTAAAAATAAATAAATTTTTGATTTTTAAATTGATCAAAAAAATTTGAACTTTTGTATAATTTTTTTTAAATATTAAAAAAAACTTCAAACACTTTGAAAGTAAAACCAATTTTATTTTTACAAATGATTGGCAGATAATCTTTAAAAAAAAAAAAAAAAAAGAGAAAAAAATAAAAAGCATGTAATTGAAAACCGGTGTAGAATTCTTTTTGCAAAAGTGAAGAAGTAACGTGTTTAATTTTCAGCAGTACTTTTTCCCTTGTGTCTGACAAGTGTTGATTCAATTTATCAAGTGTTTAATTATAAAATATGCGGGCGAAAAAACGCGGACCGAGGAATTCAAATTCACGTGTAGTCTGGAGTAGATGTTACAAAAAAAAAAAAAAAAATAACTAAAAGCATGGTAAAATATTTCATAAAATTCACGGTGGTTACCGTGAGATTTGATTACAGAACAACCGTGTTGAGACCTAAATTGATAAAGTTAAAGCAGTGCTCTTTCAAATACATTCAGAGTTGGTTAGGTGAGCGAGCCCGGATTCTCAGCAAACATGTCTTTTCACCGAAAAATCAAAATAAATAAAAAAAAAAAAAATGAACTTTTACTTAGTAACTAGATTCTATATATACCAAACGCCGAAAGAAAATCGAGGGAAAAAAGCTAATCGAGCCGAGCACAGCACACGATTTAACGTTTTTTGTCTGAACGAATATTTACTCAAGTAAAATATTGGAAAAGTTCCCGGATAATTTTTCTTCGGTTACTTTTTATTAATGCACAAAAGTGACGTTTGTACAGCGCAGTTGTACAAACATTAAAATATAATCATTTTTCTCCGGTTAAATCTTTTGATAATACAAATCTAATGGGAGACTATTTTTCAAAACTTAGCCCAAGAAAAACAATTATTATTATCATTATAATAATAGTAAACTGTTTTGTACCTCAAAAGCAAGTTAACGTGATATGACTCTGAGGTTAAACTAATACGTGACCGTGTTAGGGTCTTCAGATTTATTTAGGTCTGTACGCGTGTGAGTTTCGTAATTTTCCCATCTAAATATCTCCTCGAAAAAAAATCCCACCGAAAATCCGGCTAATTTCTCAATTAGCAAAAGATTCATAGATAAAATCCCCGTTGGAATTTTTAAAAAATCTCTCAGGTGACCACTTGTCTATTAGCTTGTCGGCGCAGCCGGTTGACAGCTGCTCAAAGCGACAGAGTTCAATTCCCGCCGGGAGTTCCGAACTTTTTAAATATTTTTTTTTCTAGCCAAATAATTTTTTTCAACTACCCAATTTATTTCCCTCCCAAAGCGAGTATTTCACAACGATAATTGAATCCATTGATTACTCTTGCGTTTAATTAAATTACCGGATCGATGGCTCTAAAATCAGCGTTAATTCCTTTCTACATCTCTATAGAAATGATGTATCGAAAAATACATACCGTTTTATATCGTTGAGGTATTTGCGTAAATAAATGAATTATTTTGACCGCCAGTGCGTGTGTGTGTAGGTGGCGGTTAACCTTAAATCCCAACAAGACGACGACGACGAGAGTTGTCCCAAAGGCGTGGCGACATTGAATTTGAATAATGTACTAAATATCGCTCGCCAATAATAAGATATTGTCGTGAGGGCGAAGGTGGTGATAATGGTCACTCAAAGGGAGATTTATTGTCTGAGCCTCCGCGACTGACATCCGAGACTGACGTGACGGTAATGTTCGTAAGAACAGCCTGACAAACTACCAGGGCTTCTCATGAATGAAAATCCCTCGACACATCTGCCTATACGGTGAATAAATTTAAATTTCCATGTGCAGTATTATTATTGCTATTTTTTTTTTTTTTTTTTTTAGTAATCTTTGAATAATAATAAACGCCTGGTAAAAAATCGGATAGTAAAAATATTTTTTGATTTTTATTTATAGCACCTGAAAAAACACCTCAAATTCATGCCTCTACACTAGAATACCTCCTTAAATACTCAGCGTCTGCTTTTAATTCACGTATCGATAAATACCAAGGTAAAGTTCGAAGATGAGCTTAATCGGTCAAGTAATTTAGAAATGCCAGGATTTCAAAATTTTCAAAATTATAAAAATTCATATTTCTTCACTTTCTAACTCGAATAAATTTTGAATGAAATAACTTATTGAATCTCTATAAACTGCATTCAAAAGTGCTTTTAATAAGCTTTAATTTGAGTACCAAATTATATTTGTAGTCTTTAAATTAAGTCCTATTCCGCTATGCCAAATATGAAATTTGCTTTTTTTTTTTTTTTTTTTATTAATTATTATTGCAAATTTTTTTTGGGTATTTTCCGGGAAACTTTATCAATCGGGGGTCTCACGCTTTATTATGGTACGGAAGCCAAGTAGGCCAGTAGTTAACGTGACCCGGTAACCCCGTGAGCACAAATAGGTAACACACGAATAAACAGATCCTTGAGTTTAGTTTAGCTGTCGGCTGGTGTGACAGCCAGCGTAATGACGGTGACAGGAGGATAAGTTGATACAAGTCTGCTGTTTGATGTCCAATTCAAAGTGGATCTCTCGATTACGGTGACAACATTCACAGATCCAAATTAGATTCTGATCTCTCGATCCAGAACGATCACCAGCAGCAGCAGCAGCAGCACCGTGGAACTCCACCAAGTGAAACCCAAACAGAACTAACTGTCCACGGAACAGAACGCGAGCGGATGCTCTTCTCGGCGGAACTCGACCAACTCAACTGGCAGACTCCGCTAATAACAGGAGGGTAGGCAGCTTTTGCGCCACCGCCGACGCCCTCGCGCTACACTCCTATAAAAGGGTGGGCGCGCAACAACGCGCCGCCGCTGGAGTCACGTGTCGCGCATAAGCTACGCAAACTCTGTATGCACTTGTCTATTACTATCACAAACAGAATACTCATACAGATAATGATACAGATAGATACGAAGGTTGTTGTTGTTATTCGAGCTCTGTGTGAGGAAACTTTATGTACGCGGTTCCTTTTTAATGTTACACCACTGCAATGAGTTTACGTGTCTTTACATCAACTTTCCAGCTACTCACTAGTAAACAACTCGCTTTTTTTACTCAAAAGATTTTTTTATTTTGTTTGTTTACTATTTTACGATTATGTTAATTATTTCATTACGGCTTCAAAAGATTTTTTTCATTTATTTTTGATATGGTGCTCATGCTTTTTGATCATTTTTAAATTTACATATTGACTGGTTTTTTTTTTTTGTGATTTTCTTCCTCGAGCTTTTAAATTATCTTCCGTCTTCTGAAAATAAATCATTGATTTTTTAATAATAGTTTCGGTTTAGCAAATAGTTACATTTTAAATTAAATTGATCCTTTTTTTTTATTCTATTATTTAAAAATTTTTTAATTAATTATTTTCAGTAAATTTCCGAGTTTTAATTTATTTTCATTAAAAAAATAAATTTATTAATTTTTTAATAATAATTTTATTTTATAAAAAAATTAAAAATAATTAAATATAAATTTATAATTTTTTATTTGCAATCCAATAAATTTTTCTAAATAAAATAATATAAAAATTTTTTTTGATTAATTACATTCAGTAAACTTCCGAGTTTTAATTTATTTTTATAATTTAAAAATAAATTTATTGATTTTTTAATAATAATTTTATTTTATAAAAAAATTAAAAATAATTAAATATAAATTTATAATTTTTTATTTGCAATTTGACGTTAAAATTATCTTAAAAAAAAAATAAATATCACCCGACATATAATCAAGAGGTCCGGGTTCGATTCCCGGCTCAGTTCCGATCTCCATATTTTTTCTCATATTCCATAAAATAATTTATAAGTATATATATTCATAAAAATATACAAAATTGCCAATTAAAAAATAAAAATAAAAATTTTTAGCCCGTCAAAAATTATCAAATACAAAATTTTAAAAAATAAATGACTTAAATATCAGAATTTACGCTCCAATAAATATTTTTTATATTTATTGAAATATAAAAAAATTAAATTTAGAAATTCTATTTTATCCAAGTCCTCTACACTTGAAAAAATACGTTCTATTATTTGTCCAAATAAAATCGAGTGATTATCTGAACTAAAAACAAAAATACCCGAGGTTTGTCTCAATATTTTTCGAAGCGTAAACTAAACAGGGTAAAACTAGCGCAATAGAGTGTAAAACTTAATAATAATACATGACTCTAAATTTAAAGTCACAATTTAATTTAAATAAAAATAATAATAAACACAAAACCCGAAAGATTGTATATCAATTTCAAAGATTCCTCGTTACGTAACATTGAGCACGTTGAATAGGATTTATCATGAATATTATAATATATTGTACAGGTTATGATACGAGAAAATGTACTGTGTAATGCTGAGACAGTATGTAATACATAATCTGTATGTATATACATATATATAGTGGTGAGAATTCCATTACCACAAGAAAGCGATCGTACATTAAACATCAATGCAATCTGAGCGTTTGTTCTGCTCAGTGCCGTTCCCGCGTAAGTCTTAGAGCTTGCCGTCAATATAAGCTCCTCAGGATGTTTTATTTTCTGTTCTGAACAAGACAACTGCTGGCTTGTGAGCAGACCGGATCCTCCAGCAAGAGATCCGCGGAAATTGCAAATCACAGCCCCCCAGAGAAGAAAACAAAATTCTGCTGCATCCAACATCCAATGAATATTTTAAAGATGTCTCTGCTCGTAAATAAAGATGAGGACATCCCCAATAAAGGTCCTCGTAACCGACCGCTTAGATCATGCCCGCAATACATAGATCAATAATTAACGATACTCGGTTTAGTTCCAAGATTTATTTCTTCAGTATATACTCCATACCTGCGCAATTTTTTTTTTAGTTGATTGTATTGACGTAACTTTTTAAAAATTTTCAAATTATGATTTTCTGAATTTTTCTTTTTTAAATTTATTCTATTTTTATCGCTCTTAATATTTAGAGTTACACCATACTTATTTTATAGACGATTAAGAAGGTCGAGTTCAAAAATGAGCGCAATCAGTTTCATAGTTTAGAAATTACAGTATTTTTTTAATTAATTTTAAAAATTTCATACTCTAAATGATGTCTCTCCTTCAAATAACTTTTGAACGCGTCGAGATATTCAATTTTTGTAAAATGCATCTAAAAGCTGAGAAAGTATGCTTAAATTTACACACCAAAAAATTTCTCTAAATCAAAAAATACCCACCTCAGGATGATTTTTAAGAAATTTTACTCTCGCAGTCGTTGTGTCCATATAAATGAAATAAAATAAAATCTACTTCCATTTGGGATGCCGAATGGCCTTATTTTATTAGTAACCAGAGAACCGTTGCTGGCTTCATTCAGCTGCTGTTAAATTTCTCTCCTCGGCTAGGCAGCTCTTGTCAAAGAATCAGCCTCGTAATTTATCCCAGAGCCCAGAGACGTGAGCGATAAAGTATCGTCCGCACATGACTGAAATTCATGTGTGCTGCCTAGAAAAAAAAAATAATAATAAAATTACACACCTGCAACACTATTATGTACAGTTAGTCTTTTATTTCACACGAACCGAGTTTGAGTTTATTATCAACTATCAAGTTACCAACTCTTATTAGCCACTAAAAATAAATACCCTTCAAAGTTAGGTTGAGTTTTTTCCTCGGAGGATTATGCCCGCCAAATTACTACATACTCCATGCTTCGGTTAGTATAAGTCACATTCTCACGTATCTTCTTCAACTATCCCATAGTCTTCGCTCTGGCGAACCTATAAAAGAAAAAGTATCTTATAGAACCTAAAGTCATACTGCTTTTTCAAAGTTTTAAACAACTTACCTTAAGAAAAAATTGCTGCTCTTAGACTTAAGTGTGTTTTAGGATATGACACTAAAATTACCAGACATTGCTTCATATTTGGATTTTATTTAACAACTTATTTTTTTTTTAATTTTATTTGTTGGAATTTTTTTAGTGATAAAATTAAATTAACTGACATTTAAAAATCTTAAGAATTTTTTTTATTGAAAAAAAATTAAAATAAAAAATTTCATTTATAAATATTTGAAAAATTAAAATTATTTTTTTACTTGTAATTCATAAAAAAATATATGATGACTCTTAATTTCAAAATCAGTTTTAAATTATGACATTTTTTGATAATTTAAAACAAAAATAATTTACATTATTAAGAAAATAAGAAAAATATGATAAAATCGTTTTTTTTTTGCAATCCAATAAATTTTTCTAAATAAAATAATATAAAAATTTTTTTTGATTAATTACATTCAGTAAACTTCCGAGTTTTAATTTATTTTTATAATTTAAAAATAAATTTATTGATTTTTTAATAATAATTTTATTTTATAAAAAAATTAAAAATAATTAAATATAAATTTATAATTTTTTATTTGCAATCCAATAAATTTTTCTAAATAAAATAATATAAAAATTTTTTTTGATTAATTACATTCAGTAAACTTCCGAGTTTTAATTTATTTTTATAATTTAAAAATAAATTTATTGATTTTTTAATAATAATTTTATTTTATAAAAAAATTAAAAATAATTAAATATAAATTTATAATTTTTTATTTGCAATCCAATAAATTTTTCTAAATAAAATAATATAAAAATTTTTTTTGATTAATTACATTCAGTAAACTTCCGAGTTTTAATTTATTTTTATAATTTAAAAATAAATTTATTGATTTTTTAATAATAATTTTATTTTATAAAAAAATTAAAAATAATTAAATATAAATTTATAATTTTTTATTTGCAATCCAATAAATTTTTCTAAATAAAATAATATAAAAATTTTTTTTGATTAATTACATTCAGTAAACTTCCGAGTTTTAATTTATTTTTATAATTTAAAAATAAATTTATTGATTTTTTAATAATAATTTTATTTTATAAAAAAATTAAAAATAATTAAATATAAATTTATAATTTTTTATTTGCAATCCAATAAATTTTTCTAAATAAAATAATATAAAAATTTTTTTTGATTAATTACATTCAGTAAACTTCCGAGTTTTAATTTATTTTTATAATTTAAAAATAAATTTATTGATTTTTTAATAATAATTTTATTTTATAAAAAAATTAAAAATAATTAAATATAAATTTATAATTTTTTATTTGCAATCCAATAAATTTTTCTAAATAAAATAATATAAAAATTTTTTTTGATTAATTACATTCAGTAAACTTCCGAGTTTTAATTTATTTTTATAATTTAAAAATAAATTTATTGATTTTTTAATAATAATTTTATTTTATAAAAAAATTAAAAATAATTAAATATAAATTTATAATTTTTTATTTGCAATCCAATAAATTTTTCTAAATAAAATAATATAAAAATTTTTTTTGATTAATTACATTCAGTAAACTTCCGAGTTTTAATTTATTTTTATAATTTAAAAATAAATTTATTGATTTTTTAATAATAATTTTATTTTATAAAAAAATTAAAAATAATTAAATATAAATTTATAATTTTTTATTTGCAATCCAATAAATTTTTCTAAATAAAATAATATAAAAATTTTTTTTGATTAATTACATTCAGTAAACTTCCGAGTTTTAATTTATTTTTATAATTTAAAAATAAATTTATTGATTTTTTAATAATAATTTTATTTTATAAAAAAATTAAAAATAATTAAATATAAATTTATAATTTTTTATTTGCAATCCAATAAATTTTTCTAAATAAAATAATATAAAAATTTTTTTTGATTAATTACATTCAGTAAACTTCCGAGTTTTAATTTATTTTTATAATTTAAAAATAAATTTATTGATTTTTTAATAATAATTTTATTTTATAAAAAAATTAAAAATAATTAAATATAAATTTATAATTTTTTATTTGCAATCCAATAAATTTTTCTAAATAAAATAATATAAAAATTTTTTTTGATTAATTACATTCAGTAAACTTCCGAGTTTTAATTTATTTTTATAATTTAAAAATAAATTTATTGATTTTTTAATAATAATTTTATTTTATAAAAAAATTAAAAATAATTAAATATAAATTTATAATTTTTTATTTGCAATCCAATAAATTTTTCTAAATAAAATAATATAAAAATTTTTTTTGATTAATTACATTCAGTAAACTTCCGAGTTTTAATTTATTTTTATAATTTAAAAATAAATTTATTGATTTTTTAATAATAATTTTATTTTATAAAAAAATTAAAAATAATTAAATATAAATTTATAATTTTTTATTTGCAATCCAATAAATTTTTCTAAATAAAATAATATAAAAATTTTTTTTGATTAATTACATTCAGTAAACTTCCGAGTTTTAATTTATTTTTATAATTTAAAAATAAATTTATTGATTTTTTAATAATAATTTTATTTTATAAAAAAATTAAAAATAATTAAATATAAATTTATAATTTTTTATTTGCAATCCAATAAATTTTTCTAAATAAAATAATATAAAAATTTTTTTTGATTAATTACATTCAGTAAACTTCCGAGTTTTAATTTATTTTTATAATTTAAAAATAAATTTATTGATTTTTTAATAATAATTTTATTTTATAAAAAAATTAAAAATAATTAAATATAAATTTATAATTTTTTATTTGCAATCCAATAAATTTTTCTAAATAAAATAATATAAAAATTTTTTTTGATTAATTACATTCAGTAAACTTCCGAGTTTTAATTTATTTTTATAATTTAAAAATAAATTTATTGATTTTTTAATAATAATTTTATTTTATAAAAAAATTAAAAATAATTAAATATAAATTTATAATTTTTTATTTGCAATCCAATAAATTTTTCTAAATAAAATAATATAAAAATTTTTTTTGATTAATTACATTCAGTAAACTTCCGAGTTTTAATTTATTTTTATAATTTAAAAATAAATTTATTGATTTTTTAATAATAATTTTATTTTATAAAAAAATTAAAAATAATTAAATATAAATTTATAATTTTTTATTTGCAATCCAATAAATTTTTCTAAATAAAATAATATAAAAATTTTTTTTGATTAATTACATTCAGTAAACTTCCGAGTTTTAATTTATTTTTATAATTTAAAAATAAATTTATTGATTTTTTAATAATAATTTTATTTTATAAAAAAATTAAAAATAATTAAATATAAATTTATAATTTTTTATTTGCAATCCAATAAATTTTTCTAAATAAAATAATATAAAAATTTTTTTTGATTAATTACATTCAGTAAACTTCCGAGTTTTAATTTATTTTTATAATTTAAAAATAAATTTATTGATTTTTTAATAATAATTTTATTTTATAAAAAAATTAAAAATAATTAAATATAAATTTATAATTTTTTATTTGCAATCCAATAAATTTTTCTAAATAAAATAATATAAAAATTTTTTTTGATTAATTACATTCAGTAAACTTCCGAGTTTTAATTTATTTTTATAATTTAAAAATAAATTTATTGATTTTTTAATAATAATTTTATTTTATAAAAAAATTAAAAATAATTAAATATAAATTTATAATTTTTTATTTGCAATCCAATAAATTTTTCTAAATAAAATAATATAAAAATTTTTTTTGATTAATTACATTCAGTAAACTTCCGAGTTTTAATTTATTTTTATAATTTAAAAATAAATTTATTGATTTTTTAATAATAATTTTATTTTATAAAAAAATTAAAAATAATTAAATATAAATTTATAATTTTTTATTTGCAATCCAATAAATTTTTCTAAATAAAATAATATAAAAATTTTTTTTGATTAATTACATTCAGTAAACTTCCGAGTTTTAATTTATTTTTATAATTTAAAAATAAATTTATTGATTTTTTAATAATAATTTTATTTTATAAAAAAATTAAAAATAATTAAATATAAATTTATAATTTTTTATTTGCAATCCAATAAATTTTTCTAAATAAAATAATATAAAAATTTTTTTTGATTAATTACATTCAGTAAACTTCCGAGTTTTAATTTATTTTTATAATTTAAAAATAAATTTATTGATTTTTTAATAATAATTTTATTTTATAAAAAAATTAAAAATAATTAAATATAAATTTATAATTTTTTATTTGCAATCCAATAAATTTTTCTAAATAAAATAATATAAAAATTTTTTTTGATTAATTACATTCAGTAAACTTCCGAGTTTTAATTTATTTTTATAATTTAAAAATAAATTTATTGATTTTTTAATAATAATTTTATTTTATAAAAAAATTAAAAATAATTAAATATAAATTTATAATTTTTTATTTGCAATCCAATAAATTTTTCTAAATAAAATAATATAAAAATTTTTTTTGATTAATTACATTCAGTAAACTTCCGAGTTTTAATTTATTTTTATAATTTAAAAATAAATTTATTGATTTTTTAATAATAATTTTATTTTATAAAAAAATTAAAAATAATTAAATATAAATTTATAATTTTTTATTTGCAATCCAATAAATTTTTCTAAATAAAATAATATAAAAATTTTTTTTGATTAATTACATTCAGTAAACTTCCGAGTTTTAATTTATTTTTATAATTTAAAAATAAATTTATTGATTTTTTAATAATAATTTTATTTTATAAAAAAATTAAAAATAATTAAATATAAATTTATAATTTTTTATTTGCAATCCAATAAATTTTTCTAAATAAAATAATATAAAAATTTTTTTTGATTAATTACATTCAGTAAACTTCCGAGTTTTAATTTATTTTTATAATTTAAAAATAAATTTATTGATTTTTTAATAATAATTTTATTTTATAAAAAAATTAAAAATAATTAAATATAAATTTATAATTTTTTATTTGCAATCCAATAAATTTTTCTAAATAAAATAATATAAAAATTTTTTTTGATTAATTACATTCAGTAAACTTCCGAGTTTTAATTTATTTTTATAATTTAAAAATAAATTTATTGATTTTTTAATAATAATTTTATTTTATAAAAAAATTAAAAATAATTAAATATAAATTTATAATTTTTTATTTGCAATCCAATAAATTTTTCTAAATAAAATAATATAAAAATTTTTTTTGATTAATTACATTCAGTAAACTTCCGAGTTTTAATTTATTTTTATAATTTAAAAATAAATTTATTGATTTTTTAATAATAATTTTATTTTATAAAAAAATTAAAAATAATTAAATATAAATTTATAATTTTTTATTTGCAATCCAATAAATTTTTCTAAATAAAATAATATAAAAATTTTTTTTGATTAATTACATTCAGTAAACTTCCGAGTTTTAATTTATTTTTATAATTTAAAAATAAATTTATTGATTTTTTAATAATAATTTTATTTTATAAAAAAATTAAAAATAATTAAATATAAATTTATAATTTTTTATTTGCAATCCAATAAATTTTTCTAAATAAAATAATATAAAAATTTTTTTTGATTAATTACATTCAGTAAACTTCCGAGTTTTAATTTATTTTTATAATTTAAAAATAAATTTATTGATTTTTTAATAATAATTTTATTTTATAAAAAAATTAAAAATAATTAAATATAAATTTATAATTTTTTATTTGCAATCCAATAAATTTTTCTAAATAAAATAATATAAAAATTTTTTTTGATTAATTACATTCAGTAAACTTCCGAGTTTTAATTTATTTTTATAATTTAAAAATAAATTTATTGATTTTTTAATAATAATTTTATTTTATAAAAAAATTAAAAATAATTAAATATAAATTTATAATTTTTTATTTGCAATCCAATAAATTTTTCTAAATAAAATAATATAAAAATTTTTTTTGATTAATTACATTCAGTAAACTTCCGAGTTTTAATTTATTTTTATAATTTAAAAATAAATTTATTGATTTTTTAATAATAATTTTATTTTATAAAAAAATTAAAAATAATTAAATATAAATTTATAATTTTTTATTTGCAATTTGACGTTAAAATTATCTTAAAAAAAAAATAAATATCACCCGACATATAATCAAGAAGTCCGGGTTCGATTCCCGGCTCAGTTCCGATCCCCATATTTTTTCTCATATTCCATAAAATAATTTATAAGTATATATATTCATAAAAATATACAAAATTGCCAATTAAAAAATAAAAATAAAAATTTTTAGCCCGTCAAAAATTATCAAATACAAAATTTTAAAAAATAAATGACTTAAATATCAGAATTTACGCTCCAATAAATATTTTTTATATTTATTGAAATATAAAAAAATTAAATTTAGAAATTCTATTTTATCCAAGTCCTCTACACTTGAAAAAATACGTTCTATTATTTGTCCCAATAAAATCGAGTGATTATCTGAACTAAAAACAAAAATACCCGAGGTTTGTCTCAATATTTTTCGAAGCGTAAACTAAACAGGGTAAAACTAGCGCAATAGAGTGTAAAACTTAATAATAATACATGACTCTAAATTTAAAGTCACAATTTAATTTAAATAAAAATAATAATAAACACAAAACCCGAAAGATTGTATATCAATTTCAAAGATTCCTCGTTACGTAACATTGAGCACGTTGAATAGGATTTATCATGAATATTATAATATATTGTACAGGTTATGATACGAGAAAATGTACTGTGTAATGCTGAGACAGTATGTAATACATAATCTGTATGTATATACATATATATAGTGGTGAGAATTCCATTACCACAAGAAAGCGATCGTACATTAAACATCAATGCAATCTGAGCGTTTGTTCTGCTCAGTGCCGTTCCCGCGTAAGTCTTAGAGCTTGCCGTCAATATAAGCTCCTCAGGATGTTTTATTTTCTGTTCTGAACAAGACAACTGCTGGCTTGTGAGCAGACCGGATCCTCCAGCAAGAGATCCGCGGAAATTGCAAATCACAGCCCCCCAGAGAAGAAAACAAAATTCTGCTGCATCCAACATCCAATGAATATTTTAAAGATGTCTCTGCTCGTAAATAAAGATGAGGACATCCCCAATAAAGGTCCTCGTAACCGACCGCTTAGATCATGCCCGCAATACATAGATCAATAATTAACGATACTCGGTTTAGTTCCAAGATTTATTTCTTCAGTATATACTCCATACCTGCGCAATTTTTTTTTTAGTTGATTGTATTGACGTAACTTTTTAAAAATTTTCAAATTATGATTTTCTGAATTTTTCTTTTTTAAATTTATTCTATTTTTATCGCTCTTAATATTTAGAGTTACACCATACTTATTTTATAGACGATTAAGAAGGTCGAGTTCAAAAATGAGCGCAATCAGTTTCATAGTTTAGAAATTACAGTATTTTTTTAATTAATTTTAAAAATTTCATACTCTTAATGATGTCTCTCCTTCAAATAACTTTTGAACGCGTCGAGATATTCAATTTTTGTAAAATGCATCTAAAAGCTGAGAAAGTAAGTTTAAATTTACACAGTAACATGTTTTTTTAAATCAAAAAATACCCACCTCAGGATCATTAGCAATTACAGCATTTTTTTAATTAATTTTAAAAATTTCATACTCTCAATGATGTCTCTCCTTCAAATAACTTTTGAACGCGCCGAGATATTCAATTTCTGTAAAATGCATCTAAAATCTGAGAAAGTAAGCTTGAATTTACACACCAAAAAATTTCTCTAAATCAAAAAATACCCACCTCAGGATGATTTTTAAGAAATTTTACTCTCGCAGTCGTTGTGTCCATATAAATGAAATAAAATAAAATCTACTTCCATTTGGGATGCCGAATGGCCTTATTTTATTGGTAACCAGAGAACCGTTGCTGGCTTCATTCAGCTGCTGTTAAATTTCTCTCCTCGGCTAGGCAGCTCTTGTCAAAGAATCAGCCTCGTAATTTATCCCAGAGCCCGGAGACGTGAGCGATAAAGTATCGTCCGCACATGACTGAAATTCATGTGTGCTGCCTAGAAAAAAAAAATAATAATAAAATTACACACCTGCAACACTATTATGTACAGTTAGTCTTTTATTTCACACGAACCGAGTTTGAGTTTATTATCAACTATCAAGTTACCAACTCTTATTAGCCACTAAAAATAAATACCCTTCAAAGTTAGGTTGAGTTTTTTCCTCGGAGGATTATGCCCGCCAAATTACTACATACTCCATGCTTCGGTTAGTATAAGTCACATTCTCACGTATCTTCTTCAACTATCCCATAGTCTTCGCTCTGGCGAACCTATAAAAGAAAAAGTATCTTATAGAACCTAAAGTCATACTGCTTTTTCAAAGTTTTAAACAACTTACCTTAAGAAAAAATTGCTGCTCTTAGACTTAAGTGTGTTTTAGGATATGACACTAAAATTACCAGACATTGCTTCATATTTGGATTTTATTTAACAACTTATTTTTTTTTTAATTTTATTTGTTGGAATTTTTTTAGTGATAAAATTAAATTAACTGACATTTAAAAATCTTAAGAATTTTTTTTATTGAAAAAAAATTAAAATAAAAAATTTCATTTATAAATATTTGAAAAATTAAAATTATTTTTTTACTTGTAATTCATAAAAAAATATATGATGACTCTTAATTTCAAAATCAGTTTTAAATTATGACATTTTTTGATAATTTAAAACAAAAATAATTTACATTATTAAGAAAATAAGAAAAATATGATAAAATCGTTTTTTTTTAGTGAAATTTAAAGTCATTGCAAAGGTCTTGACTTGTATTTGTGCCTTTTTAAAGTTTTATATCATTCTGACCGATAGTCAATTTATTATAAGTATTTAGGCTTGTATCTTGAGAACTATTGACATTTTTAAAGATATAAGTTCACCCCGATGTTACACTCATCGAGACCTTTCATTTAAGTAATAATTATGTTGGAAAAAATTTTTTATTAATTATTGAATTAAAATTTTTACCAAAATTTTAAAGAAGACAACTTGCACAATATTTTCTTCTTTTTAAATAAAAATCATGCGCATGAGTTTACGGACCGGTGTCAAACAATCTTTTAGCACGAAAATGAAGAAAAAAGGCCTAAAATTGAAACCCTAGTACGTCGTAAAGATACCTCAAGATGTGATACTGAAGCACGTAAAAGTTAAATGCTAATAAAAGGTTAGTAGATTAATTTTTTTAAATGTTTACCACAAAATTGAATGATAGGGGAGAGCGAAAGAAGATACAATAATAATAAAATGATCCTGAGAGGCTGTACGACAAATTGCGAGATATTGGAAAAAAAAAAAAAAAAAAAAAAAAAATAGTTGGTTAAGTATCTGCTCCTAAAAAAAACAAGGTCTTAAAATACCGTTCTAAGCCATTTTTACAAAGCTCACTTATAAATTCCAGGAAACTTTATTCGTTAGATACGTCAGAGTGATTGTGTAAAAATAAATGGTGAATTGACCTCGTTTAGTTATTAAATTTCAATAAGCCGAGCTTATTATTGAACTGCCGAGCCTCGGAGATGGAGATTGCGATGGAAAATATAACATAACGCTAGAAAATTATTATTGTAGCATTTTGTCGGTATGTATATGGATGAAGTAAAGTCGAATGTTAAGATAAAGAGGTTAACATTTAATGTATGACCGTGTGGTTACCTGAATTGCTGATATATGTCAAAGGTGATATAAATTCGACTTGTCCCGGCTACCGACAATCTCAATTTTTAGTTTTTTTTTATTTCTCAATCCACAATTCCACTAAATGCTCAGCTCAACTTTACTCTCTGAGCAAAACTTTTTCAATTACACCTGCTGAAATTTACTTTTACTTTTTTTTTTTTTCATTTTTTTATGTTCCAGAGAATCTAATGGAATAACTTTCCCGATGAATGACCGTCTTGCCATCGATACCAGATACCGTTTAATTATCATCAAGTTGCTATTTTCAATTCAGCATACAGCAGTCTCCCTTAAATTTTATATTTAATTCTGGCAAAACTCCTAGCCGAAATTTAACTTTTATACTAACTGGAGAAAACTTTTAGGAATTAAATTTCGGTAAACTTACAAGTACGCCTATACTAACTAACCCTTTTTATTTTATTCTATTTTAAGTTTATTTTTCAACCGGCCCTTTTAAGAGTTGCGGCCACTTAGTTCCTGGTTCGAGTTAAGGAACTACATACTACACACTATAACTTAACTTTCCGTAACTCAATAACCAACTAAGGCCGGGATATACTGATGAGGATAAGATGAGGGTGTTGTGAAAAATATATGTCGAGGATCTAGGATCAAATGGAGCCACATCCTTTCTCATCATCATCATCATCATCACCATATGGAAGCTAAAGAATGAGAAGAGATAAGAGATAAGACTTGGAACGATTCTGTCAAATAACTTCAGATAAAGCTTACAAACTTTAAGACATAGATTAAATTTTTATTATTATTTAAGTATGTTTTTTATTTTTAATTTAAATATTTAAGTTATAAAAAAATTAAGAGATCTTTTTTTTAGAAAAAATAAAAATACATTTTTATTGTATTTTGCGTCTTTTAGATACAATATTCATTTTTAATTATAATTTATTTTTAATTTATTTTAAAAAAAAATTAAAATTTTGCTTTATTAAGTAATGACTTTTGTTAAATTGCACGGTACTTACTTAAACATTGACGTTTTTAAAAATATAAGCTCATCTCGTTGTTACACTCATCAAGAGCTTTCATTTGAGTACCCATATGCATTTTTAATATATTTTTCATATATACATATATATAATATATATAAATATATAAAATATATGAAAAATTGATGTGGGTACTCAAATGAAAGGTCTCGATGAGTGTAATGTCGGGGTGAGCTTATATCTTAAAAAATGTCAATATTTTACTAAAAAAAAACCGATTTTATCTTATGACTATCCTGAAAATAAAATTTTTTTATTATCTTAATAATTTCAATTATTTGAGTTTCTTTATTAAAAATGTAAATTACGGGTTAAATATTGAAAATACGAAAAAAGAATCTTTTTATAGAAAATTTAATTTTCTACAAAAAAAATCATCAATTTTAATGCGTCTTTAAGACACAATATTAATTTTTTGTCATTAATATCTATACTGCGAATTATTACTATTATTATTTAGAATTGATAAAATAGAATTTGAAGATGAAGTTTGTTGAAGAAATGATAGGAAAATATTTAGACACTAGTCAGCTGATGAAAGATCCACTTTATTGATCACCAGAATATAAAAGTATTCAGCTGTTCTCCAGTAATGAGGTTGTAAATCGAAGGACGGTTGATAAGAAAACTCGACGAGGTGAATAACAACAAGTTGAAAGATGGTACCTCATCTAAAAATATAATTGTGTATTTTAGTTTGCTGTTGAAGACTCTAAAAGAAGTAAACACTAAATATGAAAATTAAAATTACGAGAAGTTGTTATTTTAAATTTATTATAATTTATAATTTATTATTTCGTTATACTTTATCAGGACGTACGATGAAAATAATTCGGAGGTTGCCAAGGCTACGGCACCAACGATCAAACAAAATTATACTTTATACTCGCTCACCATCATCATCTACAGTCTACAGAGCAGCTGAACTTCTTGTAGTAATATAAAACTTTTTTTTCGGGTAAAAAAAAAAAAAAA
Organism: Cotesia vestalis; assembly: GCA_000956155.1. NCBI lineage: Eukaryota > Metazoa > Arthropoda > Insecta > Hymenoptera > Braconidae > Cotesia > Cotesia vestalis. The sequence goes on from JZSA01003255.1 coordinate 21,490, forward strand.
AGAAAGATTAAAAGAGTTTTTAAATGGAGCCGGATAACTACTGCCGATTATATTCTGCAGAAAAAATACCAGTTTTAAAGGCACTTGCGTCTTGCATCGATGCACTGGCTATTTATCAGAACACTCTGGTTAATTTTAATTGTCTTGTTGTTAAAAATAATTACAACAATAATAGCAGGTAGATAAAAATAAAAAATATAATTTATAATAACTAGCAACCTTGCAGTCACTATCTGACTGCTGTGACTTGTGAAATATAAATTATTTAAATTTTATTTTACTAAATAATGAATTTTGTTAAATTGCACTGTAATTTCTTAAATATTGATGTTTTTAAAGACATAAGATCATCCCGTTGTTATACTCATCAAGAGCTTTCATTTGACTACCCACTTGCATTTTTCATATATTTTTCATATATACATATATATAATATATATAAATATATAAAATATATGAAAAATTGATGTGGGTATTCAAATGAAAGGTCTCGATGAGCGTAATGTCGGGATGAGCTAATATCTTTTAAAATGTCAATATTTCACAAGATAAAAGGTCATATTTTAATTATGTATTTAGAGACAGTGCATTTTCGAATGCAGCCTAAATACTTATCATAATAATTTGACAAAAATTTTACTAAGAAAACTGATTTTATCTTATGATTATCCTGGAAACAAAATTTTTTTATTATCATAATAATATAGATAATAATTTCTTTTTATTTACAGAAAACAATTGGATCAATTGGAAATTTTGGATAAGCTAAAGGAAGACAGGCAAGTAAAAATAAGATATTATTAAAAAAGTAAACAGAGTAAAAGTAAACTTTGTTTATTTTTTAAAAAAAAGTGTATCTTCTATTAGTTTTTTATTTATTTATCTATCTATTTATTTTTTGTTTCTTCCAGTTTGTACGTGAGAGAATTGCTGGAGGAACTACTCGAAGAAGTAGAAGAGTCGGGGTCTTTTAGTACTCTGATTAAACTGATCGAAAATAATACCTCGAGGGAAAATAATGAAAGGGATATCCTCGTTGATTACGAGAAGGTGCAAGAGGCTGTCAAGAGCTTCCGAAAAACTCTTAGAGAGTTTACGATCGCGCGGAACCGTGAAATGGAAGCCTTGAAAGCCGAACTTATTACTTTGAGGGTATCCACATTTATATAACGTCGTGAATAAAATACTAAATAAAATACAGATACAAATATACAAATATTTATATTCGCTGTAATAAAATACTCAAATTTACAGTAAACTTTTAGTGTTTTACAGAAAAAAAAATTAACGAATCGACATACAAATTCTTGAACCAAGAAATTAATTTTTAAAAGTTTTATTGTTTTAAATCCAGTCAAAAAAATTTTTATGACTTTTTTTTTACCAAAAAATTGAATTTTTTTAAAGAAGAAATTGATTTTTTGTAGTATTAATTTTTTCTCAGAAAAAATTTTAATTTAATTTACAGGAAAATATAAAAAATATAAATTTACACTGAAAAAAAATTACCTTTAATCCACCAAAAAAATTTTTGAGCTAAAAAAATAATTTTGAAAAGTTTTATAGTCTTAAAACAAGACGAAAAATTCGGTAATTATTTACAAGTAGGGTCAATCCTATTTTTGGTCATATTTAGGAAAAAAATTATTATTTTTTTTATTCTGCTTGTTTTTAAAATTATTTGCAAAAATAACAATTTTTTGAACTATAAAAGTTGATTTTAAATTAAAAAAAATTAATTTTTTGGTATTTTTGCTATCATCATAAATCAGCCGTAAAAATAAAGAATAAAAAAAAAATATATAAAGATTCTTCAAAATTATTTATAAATTTTTTGAATAATTTAAATTATTTATATTTTTTATTACTGTATTATATGACGCAGATGGAAAAGGAGAAACTTGAGTTTAAAAATGAATTGGAGACGCAGTACGCGAGTGGCTGGGAAAAAGCGCAGTGTGAGCAAAGCTCTCTGCGATGTAGTATCATTCTCAAGGGTCTTAACACTTCTCTACAGGATTGGTTAATCCGGGGAAAAAACGAGCGTCGAGTTGCGAGGGAGATCGAGGCTTTTCTCAAACAAAACATTCTTGTAAGCTTTTACAACACTTATTAACACAAAAAACCCGACCTAGTGTATTGTATAGAATATATACTCTCACTTTATTATTATTACGCTTTTTAAATTCTCCCGTTTAAATATAAATTGCCCTTAATACACTTTATCGCGGAGTAATTAAATAATTTAATGAACAAAAATCAAGTTATTATTATATAAATTATTATTATTATTATTATTATTGTCATTAGTTTAATTTTATTGTCCAGGCTAATGAAAATGCAGCGGAGCGCTGGCGTAATAGATACAATGAAGAGATAAAAGCGTACGAAAGTAAAAATAATAAACTGAGAAGCGACATAAAAATGAAACAAAATAAATTGGAGATGCTGGAAGATAAGGTATGCATGTTTTTGACGTACAACTACTTCCTGATAGAGATTACTGGTGTAATACCAGAGCGTTGGTTACTGCAAGGAAGGAAAGGATATGACCCGGCATCCCGCAGCTTGGTGATACCTTTCATTCGTTGTTCGCTGGCTGGTTCGTACAGCTTTGGATTTGGATTCCTCTTGACGGTGCTGGTTGGCTGGTTCCCTGGCTTTCGAGCAGCTACTGCTACTTCTGGCTGTTCTACACGTCCGGAAATCACACGTAGAAATCGATTAAATGCCCACTTCGGGGGATAAGCCAGAAAGCTTCGGTATTCTAATCGCTATCTGGCTCATGCAAAATTCATGAAATCAAAATAATAATCAAAAAGGAAGAAAATTTTACTCCTGGAATATTGCATGTCATTAATTCCTTTCACTCATCTAATGCAATTTTTTTTTTTTTTTTTTTCAAATCTACTTGTTATTTTTAAATAATAACACGAGAAATATTTTATTGAAAATTACAGAATATTTTATTGATGTGTTATTTTTTATTTATTTTTTTTTTTAATGTTTATAAATTTTATCAAGTGTAATGATGTTATATTATTACTTTTATAAAGTAAAATAATTTACTGGTAAAAAAAAATTATTGAAAACTCTCATTTTTTCACGTCTCTGACTACCCCTAATCCCTTAAGGGGCTTAAAGAAAAATTAAATATGTTATAAAAAATGGTAATTAAATTTTTGTAATTTTCAGAAAAGTATTTTTTTTTTTTCGTGTTATAAATAAGAAATATAAAGATAAAATAGTTGAGAATTTAATAGCCATTACCATCATGCCACATCTAAAGTAGATGTTTAAATGAAATATACGTAGAAACTTACCAGAAAGGAGGATCAAATCCACCAATAAAATCGACTGAAGGATTTTAAGATACATGATAGTGGCATGTAGGAATGGTAGTAACCAATTTTGCGTGTGAGAAAAAAAAAGTGATAAGCAGTGAAATTAGATACCAATTTAAAGTATTAATACATAACTAATTTAATAAGTAATAATCTGAAAATTTTTAGAATTTTTTTACTTGTAATATAATTAATGAAAATAATAATAAATTGTTGAACGACGGCTAATTTTAGTATCATTAATAAAATTAGCAGAAATTAGACAATTTTTTATTTTTTTTAATCAATAAAAATTATAGTAATTATTTGCAAGTGGAATCAACTCCATTTTTGGGTTATAACTAAGTAAAAAATTAACATTTTCAAATTTTATTTTTAATTCTACTTGCATTTATGATTAAAAATGTCGCAAAAAGAAAAAATAAAGATTTCGATAGCTTTTTCGCTTTTTTAAAAATTGGAAAAAATTTAGGCTCTCATGTTTTTGGATAAAATTTCTATTTTATCATTTTTTTTTTTTAAAGTAAAGTTAAAGACCCTACTTGTAAATAATTACCAAAAAATTTCCGATGTCAGCTAATTTAATTTCAATTTTTTTATTTAGTAATTTTATTATTATTTTTAGATAAATTTATTGGATAATTATTGAGAAAAAAAGAAGCTAATTTGATTAAATAAAATTTTTTTAATTAATTAATTAAATCTACTAAAATTAGCAAACATCCAAAAATTCTTGAAATTTTTATAAAAAATTAATTATTGCAGAAAAAAAATTTTTTTTCTTTTAATTTAATTATAATAAAAATTTTAAAAAATTGTTAAATGTCTATTAAATTAAGAATCGTAATTTATTTAAGTAACTATTAAGGTTTTTTTTAGTTTAAACTTAAGAGACTAATTTATTTAATAATGTTTTTGTCTGGTTTCAGTTTAAAAGTAGACAAGAGTTTATCGATGCATATCTTGCTGAAAAAGAAGCTAAGCGAGTGCAAAAAGAAAAGGAAGATTACAGAAGAAATTGTTCGATTAAGATCCAATCCTGGTGGCGCGGAGTTATGGTACGACGAAAGTTGGGGCCGTATCGGTTGGATGAAAAGAAGAAAAAACGAGCTAGTAAAAATAAAAAATAAATACTGAAAGCGTTGTAAGTTTTTGAGAAAGTAATGACATAATTGCAAAATAACTTTTAAATATTTAGCAAGATATTTGAATGCGAGCTCGTAAAAAGTTAGCGAATGCGAAATTCAGGCGAGGGCTAATTGTTTACGAGAGGATGTTTGAGTTATTAGAAACATTTGATAGCTGTAAAAATATTCGATTAACGTTTGTTTGAGTTAAATGGTTTTTTATTTGAGTTTTTTATCGATAGTTGAGTAACGGAGAGCCGCCGCCGAGCCCTTCAGCCAGCTCGAGTCTGGCCGACGATTCTGGGTCAAATGAAGAGGGAAAAACACACACGCCGGTATTATGTAGTACACTAGTGGGTGTAAATCACCACAAGGGTGATTCTGCTTTGAACAAGAGTAGTAGAAATACTAACACCGGGATATAAGGGAGAGGCATTGCAATTTCCTGTATGCAACAAACTACTGCAGACTGAATCGAACTATCTGGATTTATATATCGATATAGATGTATACTTTTATCTATATATACTCAACAGATTAAACGGCTTACAATACCTATAAATGAAAATATTTTTTTATTGTATTCAATTTAAAATATTTTTTTATATGTACTTTCATTCAGACGGTTCTTTTTATTTTCTTTCTCAGTTTTAAATACTAATCGACTTTTTTGATCACTTATTTTTGTCATTTTATATCGTAGTATTCCGATTTTTTTTATCAAAATTAAAAAATTTAATTTTTATTTAAGAAAAAAATCATTCAATATTTTAAAAATGAATTATTAAAAAATACTATTTAAAGAATTCAAAATTTTCTTTAATCTACGTTATTAAGAGAATAAGTAAAATTTTGTGGCTAAATTTGGTATCATTCGAAAGGCCTTCACCTTGAGTTGTGCCTTTTCAAAGTTTCATACTATTCTCACCGATAGTCAATTTATTATGATAAGTATTTAGGCTGCATTCAAAAATGCTCTATCTTTAGATAAAAAAATAAGAAATGACCTTGTATCTTGTGAACTATTGACATTTTTAAAGATATAAGCTCATCTTGATGTTACACTCATCGAGACCTTTCATTTGAGTACCCACATCAATTTTTCATATATTTATATATATTGTATATATATGTATATATGAAAAATATATGAAAATACATGTGGGTACTCAAATAAAAGCTCTTGATGAGTGTAACATCATTATTGACAAGGTTGCTAGTTTATGTAATTATAAGTAGTAAATTTGCAATCTTTTTTTTATTTATCTGCTTAAAAAAGTCAGATAATTTTTTTCTGACTTGAAAAATCAATTTTTTTTTTTATTTTTACTTTTAAATCAATTGTAAAGTTTACTTAAATAATTTTTTTTAATTATTATTCAGTTTTTAATAAAAATTTAATGATTTAATTTTATTTTAACAGAGAAAAAAATGTATTTGAAGAAATTAGTCAATTTTCTGAAGATAAATTATTAAAAAATCCTATTTAAAGAACTAAAATAATTTTTATTTATTAAAAATCAATTTTTTTTTTCAATTTCTTACTTTAGAAATAATTATAAAAATTTTTTTCAATTAATAATAAATAAAACTTGAAAAAAAAAAATTATTGCTTGAATATTTTCTTCAGTACAAAATAAAATAAATAATAATAAAAACAATACAATGTAAGTGAGTAATATTTAAACGCTAAAAAAAAAACAACACAACAAGCTAATTAATAAATTATCAATACTAGATATATTTATCAAGCCGACTAGACCGGTCGTGAAATTTAAAATTGCCACAACTGCAATTATTAAATTAGTTCTCTCGGCCGCCAGTAGGTTCGCGGCGTCCGAAAGTTCTACAACACATTCAGCAAATATTGGTGCAATGATGATTAAAAAAAAAGTGATCAAGAATCGAATATTCTTGCAAAATCACCAAATCAAAACTGTAAAAAAAAAAAAATTAATTAAAAAAACAGGTTTGTATAAAAATAAATTTTCAAATAAATCGGAAACTTGCTGTGTGTTGGCGCGAAGCGTCCGCCATTTTACATTTAACACTTGATCATGAACATAAAATCATTGCAGGTTGTGAACGCCAACGAATTCAACTAACCAACAATTCTATCACGCAATCCGCATCATCACAAGTTATTTATTGTAAATAATGCACTCATGTAAGTACTTATCTCCAATTACGTTGTTGGTAAATAGTGTGTCGTGTGTTTGACAAAAATGTCCGAGCCTATGGCAAGGGACTTCCGTTTATAATCGAACAGGAACAGGAAGTTCATCTCTCGTCAGTAGTCTCAGAGATGGCTAAATAAAAACATCCTGTGCAATTCATATTTTCGAATAAATAATAAACAGCTGATTTGTTATTTTATAAAATTTCAAGTTAAATAAAAGTGTTGTGAAATATTTTAAATACTCAGATTTTAATAATCAAGAATTATTCTGTTCACAAGTTGCTTTACCATGGCAGCTGATCAACATTTACCAGATACAGCTCGGTTCTATTTTTGTTTAACAATGACACTAAATAAATTGTTCCACAAATTTAAGGACAAAAAATTTAATTTAATTTTTTTGAATGTCAATCAAGGATTATTTTGATTTATTTTACAGTTTTTTTACCTGGACGTTGATGAAGAATCATGCAAGAGGCTATGTGTGATGACATTGAGCCATTCGATGGTGAAACTTTTATTCCGGTGAGTTTTTTTTTATTTAATAATATTACTAAATAAGTTTTTTTTTATTAATTTGCATTTTTTTTAGGTGGAGTTTCTTTACTGCGAAAATCCGCCGAAAATTGTGACGAGACAAGCACAGTCTCAGGATTCATCCTCTATAGTTCAGTTGGGACAGCTACTGTTGACCCAGGCTGCTGATGGCAATACTGAGACTATTAGAAGTCTTATGAGACGTGGTGCTCCTTTTACTACAGATACGGTAATGATAATATTTTATTTTATTTTTTTTTTTTATTGTTTATTTATTAGTATTGAGACAACTTGATGATATTTGATGCTTTATTTAAATTGTTCAATATGGCAGAGAGTAAAAATTTAGTTTTTTTATTTATTTATTTATTTATTTATTTATTTAAACAAACACAACAGCTTACGCCATTAACAGGCTTGATACTTACAATAGTTAGTATATAAAAAATTTGTAATGTATAACAAGATGACTTATAAATAGTACAGTAATTTAATAAATAGATTGCTAAATGAGTAGACCATTAATGTGCTAGCAATTGCAACCCAAAAGAAAATAATAGTAATTAATAAAAATAACAAGAAAAAATAATAATTATAAAAATGCCAAGTGATGCTGTTACACAGCCACTAAGTCAATTTGACAGCACCAGGTCTAAATAATTGTTTGATAATTAGTAACACGATTGTATTGTTCAAATTAAAGCAAGTTATAAAAGTATGTTTATCAAGTAAAAAATTATTTTTATTTTATCTAATCAAATTGATGATCTAAAATAAAAAAAGTTTTTTTTTTTAATTATTCTAGTATTAGAAATTATTTTTTCAGAAACTTATTTTTTTTTAGTCTATAAAAAAATTAAAAAAAAAAATTCGATTTTTGAAATTTAAAAAAATTTGGAGCGACTTCTTAAAAATTTTTTTTTAAGCTGTCTTTTGGAGAGGGCTCTTAAAACATCAAAAACTAACATTTTTTCACTCGAGACTCAAAAAAAAATTAAATTAGTCGGTTTTTTGGACCACCCTAATATAGATATATTTTATCATTGGATAAAATTTTATTCTGAATTGAAAAACTGGCCCTAAGTATTAAAATAAAATAATAAATATTAAAGTGACTCATTAATTTTATTTTTAGTTGGGAACAAGTGCATTACATTTTGCAGCTCAGAATAATCGTTTAGAGACAGCTGAAGTTTTATTAAAAGCTGGAATTTCTCGAGATGCTAGAACAAAGGTTGACAGGACACCTTTGCACATGGCCGCTTACGAAGGTCATTTTGAAATGGTTCAATTACTTATTAATTATGGTGCTGATGTCAACAGCCGTGATATGGTAATTAATTTTTTTTTTTAATTTTTAAATATCGAAAATGAATTGTTATTATTATTTAAAAAAATTTATTTTGTTATAATGAATTAATTTATTATTAAAATAGTTAAAAATGACACCGCTGCATTGGGCAGTAGAACAAGAGCACCCGGATGTAATCGCATTGCTGTTAGAAAACGGAGCTGACCCGAATGCTCTTAGTAAATTTCAAAAAACCCCAGTAAGCCTTGCCTACGAGCGCGGCAGGACTGACTTCGTAAACTTGCTCCAGCAGAACCGCGACTTTGTCAATGTCCATCCGCATCCGAGTCCTCATCATGAGGAAATGGAGCAAGGATCTCACAATATTGTCAAAATAGAGCAGACCGACCAGGAAGATAATCATGAGCAGGAACTGCAACAGCGGTATGAAATTCATCAACCGCTTCACTCTCAATCGCATAAAGTTCCTCCAGGCAAGTTAATTAAAAAAATTTTTGTAATGATAATTTTAATTTACAAATTAATAATAATTGTAAATATGTTACAGCTCAAGCTCCGAAAAAGCAGAAGATGGTCTTCCAACAAATCCACGTGACTCCTTCGAGCGACGACGAAGAAGACAACGAAGCTGAAATACAAGAACGGATAAATAGTATCGAGAATAGTACATTTAAAAAGCACCTGGATTTAAATTCTTTTGGAAGTATTGAACAGCCTCTGCAGTGGCTTCAGACTCATCATGGTATTACGATGATACCCATGGACAATGAAGCGTTTATTTATTTATTTATTTATTTAAACAAACACAACAGCTTACGCCATTAACAGGCTTGATACTTACAATAGTTAGTATATAAAAAATTTGTAATGTATAACAAGATGACTTATAAATAGTACAGTAATTTAATAAATAGATTGCTAAATGAGTAGACCATTAATGTGCTAGCAATTGCAACCCAAAAGAAAATAATAGTAATTAATAAAAATAACAAGAAAAAATAATAATTATAAAAATGCCAAGTGATGCTGTTACACAGCCACTAAGTCAATTTGACAGCACCAGGTCTAAATAATTGTTTGATAATTAGTAACACGATTGTATTGTTCAAATTAAAGCAAGTTATAAAAGTATGTTTATCAAGTAAAAAATTATTTTTATTTTATCTAATCAAATTGATGATCTAAAATAAAAAAAGTTTTTTTTTTTAATTATTCTAGTATTAGAAATTATTTTTTCAGAAACTTATTTTTTTTTAGTCTATAAAAAAATTAAAAAAAAAATTCGATTTTTGAAATTTAAAAAAATTTGGAGCGACTTCTTAAAAATTTTTTTTTAAGCTGTCTTTTGGAGAGGGCTCTTAAAACATCAAAAACTAACATTTTTTCACTCGAGACTCAAAAAAAAATTAAATTAGTCGGTTTTTTGGACCACCCTAATATAGATATATTTTATCATTGGATAAAATTTTATTCTGAATTGAAAAACTGGCCCTAAGTATTAAAATAAAATAATAAATATTAAAGTGACTCATTAATTTTATTTTTAGTTGGGAACAAGTGCATTACATTTTGCAGCTCAGAATAATCGTTTAGAGACAGCTGAAGTTTTATTAAAAGCTGGAATTTCTCGAGATGCTAGAACAAAGGTTGACAGGACACCTTTGCACATGGCCGCTTACGAAGGTCATTTTGAAATGGTTCAATTACTTATTAATTATGGTGCTGATGTCAACAGCCGTGATATGGTAATTAATTTTTTTTTTTAATTTTTAAATATCGAAAATGAATTGTTATTATTATTTAAAAAAATTTATTTTGTTATAATGAATTAATTTATTATTAAAATAGTTAAAAATGACACCGCTGCATTGGGCAGTAGAACAAGAGCACCCGGATGTAATCGCATTGCTGTTAGAAAACGGAGCTGACCCGAATGCTCTTAGTAAATTTCAAAAAACCCCAGTAAGCCTTGCCTACGAGCGCGGCAGGACTGACTTCGTAAACTTGCTCCAGCAGAACCGCGACTTTGTCAATGTCCATCCGCATCCGAGTCCTCATCATGAGGAAATGGAACAAGGATCTCACAATATTGTCAAAATAGAGCAGACCGACCAGGAAGATAATCATGAGCAGGAACTGCAACAGCGGTATGAAATTCATCAACCGCTTCACTCTCAATCGCATAAAGTTCCTCCAGGCAAGTTAATTAAAAAAATTTTTGTAATGATAATTTTAATTTACAAATTAATAATAATTGTAAATATGTTACAGCTCAAGCTCCGAAAAAGCAGAAGATGGTCTTCCAACAAATCCACGTGACTCCTTCGAGCGACGACGAAGAAGACAACGAAGCTGAAATACAAGAACGGATAAATAGTATCGAGAATAGTACATTTAAAAAGCACCTGGATTTAAATTCTTTTGGAAGTATTGAACAGCCTCTGCAGTGGCTTCAGACTCATCATGGTATTACGATGATACCCATGGACAATGAAGCGTCTATCGTTGAAAATGCTATAGAAAGTGGAAGGACTGTTAGACTAACAGGTAAATTTTTATTTTTTAATTTTCAATAAATTTTTTTTTTTTTAATTTTAAATAAACTTTTTTTTTTTTTAATTTTAAATAATTTTTTTTTAATAAAAATAATTTTTTTAAAATTACAGAAGCTGGGAGACAAGCTTTGAAATCAACAAGAACCCAGCCTTTAGGTATCGCGAGGATAAATGTTAATTCTAAAAAAAATACTCCTCGAAAAGTAATAGCAATAAGAGCCGATCAACTTACGTCTCCTATAACGACAAGAGGACCCAATATACTGAAAAGAAGCAATGACAATAAACCTGGAAAAATTTATCTCACGCCTGTTTCTAATAATCTCACGATAAAAACAAATAAAGCGGGACTTTCAAAAATTTATCAAAAGGTAATTTGTTTGGAGATTTAAATTAATTTATTTAATTAGGAATTTATTATTATTATTTTTTTTTTTTTAGAAAAATACAATACAGCTGGGAAAAATAAAAAATGTTGAGCATTCGAACCCGGTTGTCTTGCAATTAGATGACGAAATTGAAGATATAGCGGAAGCTGTTGATCCTAATGATAATAACGGGATCGAATTATTGACAGACGTTGCGACGCTAAATAAAAGATTAATTGAAACGCAAAGGCAAGCCGCTGAGTATCAAAAGCAATTCGAACTGAAAGCCGAGGAGGCGAAAATTCTGCGACAACAGTTGCACGAAATGATGGCTGCAAACGCCGCCAAGTGATTCTTTTTTTTTCTGTAAAATTTTAAAATTAATAATTATTAATTACGAGTAATAATTAAATATAAATAAATTAATATTTTAATACTTTTTAAATTTTCTAGAAATTGGATTGATACTGAAAAATTGTTGAATTTTTTGTTCAGATCTAAATTTATATGTAAATATTCTTACAATATTTAAGTGATTGATCATCATACGGTGCGTTGAACTTAGTTATTATAATTTTATATAATTGAATTTACTGTTTGAGTAATCCGGGTGATTTGTAACCACAGCTTCGCATGTACAGATTGCTAATTTTTATTTATAAATTTAAGATCATAATTATTGCAAGCTCATCTGTCAATTGTAAAAATTTTTTTTTTTTTAATTTCTAAATGAAAATTAAATTTGCCGACATTTAAAAATTTTTATAATTTCTAATTACGATTTACAAGGCATCGACCGCTTAAATTGTTTCGAAGTCCTTATTTTGTATAAATCATTGTTCTCAGTCTAGCCTGACCGCTTTGTACAAAAAAAATTACAAACAATTTAATCTTAATGAATTAATTGTATAATTATTATTAAAAAACAATTAATATTAATACTAACTATAAGAATTGTTAACTTTTAAAAAAAAATTGCATTTATAAAATATTTTTTTACATCTAAATAATTTTACAACTTGTAAAAAAAAACTTGCGCAAATAAAAAATAAAAAAAAATAATGACATTAAAGTTAGCAGTCATTTCATAGTTTTTTATTTTTTATACCAAAAAAATTTGTTCCAAAAAATTATTTTTATAAAATTGCATTTTTTATTTTTTTTTATTTGAAGATGTCAATTTTTTGTTTGCTATAATTCATTTGTCATAAAATTTTTTAAATTATTAAATATGTGCTACATTAATTTATAAGAATTAAATTAGCTGACATTTAAAAATTTTTAGATTTTTTTTTATTGAAAAAATTACTAAAAAAAATTTTTTTTTTAAATGTTACTTGTAAAAAATATCAAAAACTGTAAGTGAAATTTTTTAAAAATATTTTTTTGTTTTAAATTATTATAAACGTCGGCTAACTTTATTATCATCATTAATTTTCTTAAAAAAAAATATGACACTAAAGTTAGCAGTCACTGAAGAATTTTAAAATTTTATTTAACAAAATAATTTTCTCCAAAAAATTATTAAAAAAAAATTGCATTTTAAAAAAATTCTAAAATTAATTAAATATCTGTTAAGTTAATTTTTATAAAAAAAAATGCAAAAATTAAAAAATGAATTGTAATAAAAAATACCTCAAAGGTTCTCATTTGTCCCATGAATTGTAATTAAAATCCCGCGCAAATTACAATTCATATTTATAAATTAATTTTCTTTCTTAAAAAAAGATTTAAGAAGTAAGTTGAGCACCATGATCATAGTTTCCTCGCTCGATAACTTACGGAAGCAGTTACGAAAGCACATCAACTTACTGTAGCTCGATCTCGGTCATTCTCATTCAAAACAATAATGCGCGCTCTTTCTCCGACGAAACTATAGTAAAAACATTATATACAGCGCCAAGTGAGCGAGAGGCAGCGTCCCAATCTACAGTTTGTGTATGGTCTAAAATCCTCGGAGGGGAGAGAGATAATCTCTCGGCGTCGCGTCGTCTCTACCGTCCGTCTCTCTCTAATCCACTTGAAAGTGACGTTTGCTGTAGTCGTGAGTGTGCTGGTATGGTTATAGTGTCCATCACGTAGTACTTGATCCCAGTATGAGTACAAAAAACATTTAAATTAATTATTAACATAATATATGTTTAATATAAATATACATTTAATAATAATAATAAATTGACAAGTGAGTATAACCTAAAAATAAATAATTTATTGTTAATAAATAAATAATGTCAGTGTTGTTGATGTTGATAAACATTTAAAGTTGAGAACCCAAAATGTTTGGTAGCCAGTAGCACCACTACGACACCGACGACGACATCAGGCAACACAACGACTGAAGGCGAAGGCGACGGTGATCACTGTGAGCGGCAATGTCCAGTAAGCGGTTTGAGGGGGATCGTGCTCGTCGATTTTGCGCCTCTACATCATTCATATTTAGAATAGAATAGATAATAACCGCGGCGAAATTGAAATAACTGTTGCTCTTGCGCGGTATTATTCTTCAAATAATAATAACAATAATAATATTAATTTAAAAAAAAATAATAATAATTTTAAAAAATAATAATATTAATAATTGACAAGTTTCAGAAAAATAAAACGTGGTGTGCTATGAAAATTTTCTCCCTCCTCAGCCAAGTGTAAGATTGAGCAAAGAAACAAAAAAATATATATTTATATATATATATATATATATGTGGATGTATAAGTAATGTATATACAACATAATATATCACGAGTACTCGCTGTGGTGTGGTTTTGCTAGCGAACTCAGAACTAGACGACGCAGAAAGCGCCAAGAAGTGTGATGTGTGATCTTTTGGAGTTGTGTGCTGTGCTCGACTGTGTGTACTGTGTGTTATACTGTGTGCCGTGGTGCTCAAGAACCGCGGGAGTTGGAAAGAGTAAACTAAACACATAACAACCGAGAAGGAGAGCCCTGTGCTGGGAGCGAGACGGAGAGAGTTTAAAAGTGAGTGGTAAAGTACTTTTCTGTGTGTGTATATGTCCATCAATTTATATATATATATATGTATGTATATGGTTAATGTATCTGTGTGTATGTGTTTTAGGTGTCAGAGTCAGAGAGAAAGAGAGCAGAGGTTGATAGCTAGTGACAAGGAGGCAGGATTGAGGATACGTGCTCGTGGGGGTTGCTAAAGGGGTGTGGAGTGCGGAGCACCAGATAAATAATCCTCGTGATTATTTATTGTTTATGTAAAAAGTATATACATTTATTATTATTATTATTGTTGTATTTTAGATTATTGCAGCTACATGTACAAATATTTTAGGCGGCCACCGTTTGTTCGCCGGTGACGGCGTCTAGTGTTTAGCTGAGTTAGCGTCTCCTCCCGCGTGTGATGTTTAATTTCACATTATACCTACCTCGTCTATTTATCTCGACGTACTGTACATACGAGTTCAGTATAATCAAGAAGTTAAGTGAAAATATCGACATACTGGGAGTATATTATATATTATTATTATTAAAATTAAAATTAAAATAAAAATAATTTTAGTGGAGTTGATATTGATAACTGAAACAACAATAATAATATTTAAAAAATAGTGGAAATAATAACAATAGTGGAATGTAAAATTGGAGCTGTGTTATGCAGTGCTGGGTGCTAGTGTAGAGCCACCATGAGTTGTCAGGCCGTCTAGCGTAGTAGCAACACTGAGAGGGAGAGAGACAGCCCGCTGGAGAGTCTCCTCGGCGAGAGAGAGAGATATAGGCTCTACAGCAGCCTCGAAGGCGGTATAAAAATGGCGTCCGATAACGAAGCCTCCTGCGTGAGTGACCCAAATTTTGCAGTGATCTGCTCGTTTCTTGAATGTTTTGGCAAATCATGTGGTATAGATTACCCGGATATAAAATCACTCCAGAAAATGATCGAGGACACCCATGAAGGTGCGTTTTTTAAAATCATTATTTTTTATTTATTTACTTTCGGGTTTTGCTTTATTTTTCTACCTACTGTTAAGTCAATCACGTCAGTGTAGTTGCATCTACCTTTGCTAGTGTGTATTATCATTTGCTGATTGGATCATCTTTGTCAAATAATTATTTCACTGTGTTTTGCCGCCCAAAGTGCAGTATGCAAACGCCGCTGCACTCTGGTGGTCACTCATATTTATTTATTGCTATATTTATTTTTTTTTTTATTTTGTTTTTCGTTTATTTATTTATTTATTTATTTATTTTGCTCTGTGTTTTCATTGTTGGAGCGCGGCATTAGAGTTAAACTTTTCATGACTATTTATTTATTTTTTTTTATCTTCTCCAAAATATTTAAAAAATTAACTGCTACTATTTAAACTTTTCTAAATTTTTTATGACATTAAATTTAACATTTAAAATTTTTTTAATTTTTTTTAACAAATAGATTTTTTCCAAAAAATTGCATTTTTTGTTTTTTAAAATTTCTACATAATTTATTTATTAAAAAAATTGTTTAAAATCTGCTAATTTTTTTTAATTTTTTTTTTACTTTAAAAATGCCCCCGTTTATTTATACTCCAAATTTATTAAATTTAATATTCTCAAATATTAATAAAAAATATTTTTTAATTTCAGTGCCCCAAAAATTGATAGATCTTCACGTGAAACTACTCAGAAAAATGAAGAAAAGTGTTCATCCAGAAAAATGGGAACGAGCTTTAGTTAAATTTTGTCATACATACTCAAATCAGGACGGCTGGGAGCTTGAAAGATTTGGATACAAAAAAGCTCGTGTCAGTGTTAAATTACGCTTACTCAAGGTAATTATTTATTTATTTATTTATTAAATTTATATGCCAAGGCTTAGCCAAATGGCAACCATACAAAATTTGGATACAATTAATGAGTAATAATTAAATAGTGTAGTTAAATAAATAAATAAAATATTTTATAAATTATAAATTTAAATTCTAAAATTTAGGCTCGAAAATTGCACAAAAATAAGTTTAATTATTTTAAAATTATCAATCAATTATTAGCAATTATTAACACACTTTATTGAGCAAAATTTATTGAATTTAAAAATTTGTAATTAAATATAGTACAAATATTATTTTAATTCTTCATTCATTTATTTCTATTATTATCCATTCATTTTATTTATTCAGTTGTAAAAAACATTTGTAACTAATTTTTAATTTTAAATCAATCTATTGCTTTGTTATTTAAATTTATTTTAATTTTAAAAAATATTAACACTTAAATATTTCGAAATAATTTTTTTTACAATAAAATTTTTCATTCATTAAAATTTTTAATATTAATAAAATAAAATAAAATTTTTATAGGTGCTTTTAGAAACTCAATTTGACTTGAATCAAAGATTTAAAAATGAAGTTAATAAACAAACAGCAAGTGAACTTCGACTTGAGCCATTAGGACGTGACAAAACGGGTCTAGCGTATTGGTTCCAGTTGGACGAAGATTGTAATATAAGAGTATATCGTGAAGATATTGACGAAGAGAGCTGGGAATTGGTAGCGACGTAAGTTCCTGATAAATAATCTTAAAAAAAAAAAAAATTTTTTTTAAAATAGTTAAATAATAAAATAAAATTTTTTTTAGTGACCGCGAAGGTGTAGTGAAGCTTATTAACACCTTAACAAACGGAGAAGCTGGATGTCTACTAACAAATGAAGACAGTAATAGTTTGGAGGTCTCTGAAAAGCCGATAATTGACACAGGTCAAGTAGCAACGTCTTCACCAAGCGGTGATCAAGAGCCACCAGTGGAGAACGGTAACGTGAGTGATTCTAATGCCAAAAGCCAGGGTGTTAAAAATTCCAGCACCCAAGAGGTTAAAATAATTAAACCGGCCGCGGTTGAGGCAAAGAAGAAAGCCAGCGAAGCGGTTGTTAATAATGGTGTCGATGTCAATGATGGCGAAAATGACAGCGAGGGCGAAGATGAAGAAGATGAGGAGGAAGAGGATGATGAGGATGAAGCTGAGGAGGAGGAAGAAGAGGAAGAAGAAGATGAGGAGGAAGACGAGGAGCTGAGTAATGACGCATCAACCCAAAACACTGAAGAGGAAGCTTCCCAAGACGTTCCTCCGGTGAATTCAAAGCCCGTGGCCAATAAATTAACTCAGCCTGTAAACGATAATCTGAATGCCAAACGTAAACCAGCGACGGTCAGTGAAAAAGATATTCCCAAGCCGTCGGTTATTAAAAATCCTGTCGAGGTAACGCCGATTAAGTCTATAGAGACTCCAGTAATTACCTCGCCGTTGAAATTAGTACCTCCGCCGGAGCCTAAACATTTTACAGCGGATCTAACGACCTCTGTTACGATATCAGCTGTTAAACCACCACCGAGTCATATTGAGGAGTCAAAGGTAAGAGAGCTTGCTCCTGGTATCAAAGCACATGAAAAGCTACCGAGTAAAAGCTCGCTGCCTTATCACAGTCCTCTTGATGTAACTTTAAATCAGGGGAAATTTCCTTTGAAGCCAATCGATAAATTGGCCGCTAATTTGGTGAGAATGCAATCTGAAAAATTAGAAAATCCGAGTGCGTCAAAGTTGCTGGAAAAAATAGCTGAAAATTTGGCAAGATCCAGCAGTTCTCATCCAACAAATGTCATGTCTAATGATGATGATAAAAAATTCCCTTCTGATTTTAGTTCAAGATTAAATCCAGTGAGTGTTGAAAAACATCCGATAGTTGGTTCCTCGAGATCTTTAAGAGGTGGAATTGATTTGTCGACTCCTCGAGACTGGGACAATGCAATAGATCATCAGCAGCAACAGCAGAGACCGGTTGATTTTTCAGGAATGGACTTGTCTAGTCGGAAACAATCAAAGCCTATTGTAGAGCCGCTGCCCTCGGGTTACCGGGCTCAGGAGTTTCATCAGTACCGTGAAATGGATTTAAGCACACGGAAGGTTAAGCCAGACATACCTAGTCCAGCTTACGACTCTTTGCTGAGAAATCACTCGATGATAGCTGATCTGAGCAAACGACAGATGCCGTTTGTTGGCTACGACATGCCGCCCAGTGTAGCTTATCACAATCCACCGGTTGCAAGACTGCCGAGCAAGGAAGAGCACAGATTGCCCAGCTATACAATTCTTCCGGACCCCAGTAGGCTGGCTTCGATGCGCAGTGGTGCTGTCAAACGCGCGTTGGAAATTGACGAGACCCAGCAAGACATGCTGAAGAGATTACGCGCTGACTTGTCGATGGGAGCGATGCGCGGTCCTATTGACAAGAAAATTCCGCCTCTTGGGATGGGATTGCGTCGGGAAGACATTGTTGGACCGGCTATTGAAGAACCTTTGATGATGGTCCACGGAGAGGGCTCCGGCAGTGACTGCGATGCGGGAAATCCCGAAATTGGAGACGCTATTGAAGAACCGGTTGTGTTTTTTTATGGCGAAGGTGCTGGTCGGGATTGCGACACCGGGAATCCCGGTGATGAATCTTCTGATGGTGGTAGCAAAGACAGTAGCGGTAATCAATCAAAAAATGGTCAAGGATGCAGTGAAGTGTCTGCTAGTATTTCACAATCTAAATTAAACAATGATAATACTGATAATAATGGTAATAATGAGAGAGATGTTGCTGTGGCTGGTGTGTCGAATTGTCCTGAGACTAGTACTAGTTGTAAGCCTGTAGAATTAAACAATGACTGTCAATTTGAGTCTGATGTCACGAGTAATTGTCAATCTGAGACTTCTGAGTCACCTAAAGGAAAATTCAAGCCTACATTAGGGGTCCAGGTGATCGTTAAATCCCCTGGGTGCTCCGCTAAGAGAACTAGCAGGTGGGACGTCGGAAGGCCTGATGATAAACCAGAGTGTGACAGTAGCATATCCAATGAAGATAACATATCAGAGGAGTCAGTTGTTGTTAATGACGCTGGCTATCAAGCTAATGACATTAAATCTTGTGGAATCTCTGGTGAGTTTAAATTAGAGACAGAGCCTATTAGCAGCACTACTAATCAAAGTGTTGCTGAAAGTATGTCTACTGATGGTAATTCACCCGCAGTAGCTTTGTCTGGAAATAATTTACCAGTTAATGAGACTAATGAGGAAAAAATGGATCTGGATGATGTTGGGAAAAATTGTGACCAAGAGGATGAATCTCCAAGGTTTTTTTTTGGGCCAAATTGCGTGTCTTACACTCCTACACGAGATCAAGCCACGTCTTCCTCGGTTAATGTTAAAAATGATGATAAATATGTGGATAATAATAATGTTAAGAGTATTGAAATACCGCCGACAGAGTCTGCAATTCAACCTGTCAGCAGCAGTGATATGATACTAGCGCAGGAAAAAGTTGCTAAGAGTTCTGAGTCTGCTGATAATCGTCCTAATGATTTAGCAACGTTCAGTGACAATGATATTGAAGATACCTTGAAATCTATCAATGATTATCTTGATGAAGATAGTCAGGATGATAATTCTAGCAAGTCTCAAGTGCTGCCTGAGTCCTCGAGTAAGGTCAATTTTCCTGAAGACGAACGAGGTGCCAAAGTTGACGATGCAGCTGAAAAAGATATTGCAGAAGAAGAAATCAGCCAGACAAACAAGCCGGAGTCTTCAACTGAGGCTGAGGTTTGTTCTACTTCAGCGGATAAAATTGACAAGCCTGTAGAGGTTGACTCCAGTGTTGGAGTTACTCCTGGAGAAGGTACTGTTGAATCTATGGACGTGAGTTTGGAGGAAAGTTCAAGATCTGAAGATAAAATTGTTGATTCTAATACTGAAGTGATGAATGTTGACGCTGAGGATCAAGTCGAGTCTAGTACTGATGAAAAGGTTGATCTTGATCTGGAGAACAAGGTTGAATCTTCGGGAGAGAGTTCTCTGCAGGTTGAAGCAGAAGAAAAGGATCAGAGTGATGCTTTGGCAGTCGAGCCTGAAGAATCAAGCTGCACTGAAGTAGAGTTAGATAAATTAGAGACCAAAGAAGCAACTGTGGAGTCTACGATTCCTGAATCGGTTGAAAAATCTGTTGAAGAATCTCCATCAGCTGCTGCGGCAGTTGAGTCAAGTGTTCCCGAGTCTTCTGAACTGGAACAACCTGCAGAGACAGTCGAGTCAACAGTTCCAGAGCTGCCTGAAGAGTCGGCTAGGATTGATCAAGCTGTACCGGTTGAATCTTCTATTACTGAGTCTGAGTCGTCTGTTCCAGAATCTTCGAATGTTTCAATGCAAAGTGAAGAGCCGTCGATGGTTGAGTCGACGGTGTCCAGCGACAAGGACCTCGAGAGTATCAGAGACATTGAAAAAACAAATGACTCTAATGATGCATTTAATTACAACGTGTCCGAAGATCAAAGCATGTCTGGAGATCAGGATTCGAATGACCCGATGGTTATTGATGAAAAGGATGATTTAATGGAGTCTAAAAATTCTGGATCGAGTTCTGGAAGTGAGTCGACGGCTTTGAATGAGGAGAATAAAGAAGCAGCTGTTGTAGATTCTAGTGAAGTGGTTGAACCTTCTACGTCAGCTTGTCCTGAAATTCAAGATGACGTTGATTTTGTTTCTGAAAAATCCGAAGCTCTTGAACCGGGGATTGAGTTGTCGAAGGCTCAGTATGAAGATGTCTTGAAGGACTTGGGAGACGAACAGTCTGAGGGTAAAGATTGCGAAGCTGCGGATTCTACGACTAGTAAAGATGCTAGTGAGTTCAGCGAATCTGCTGAGACTAAGTCGCTTCTCATGAGTCAGACTTCTTTGGTTGCTAATTATGGAAGCGATGACTCTAATGATGCGGGCAGTGATGATGTTTTTGTGGAGAAGGAAAAAGAGGCTGGAAAGGGTGAAGAATCAAAAATTTTTGAAGAATCAAAAGTTACGGTACCTGTTGAAGATAAGGAGGATTTAGTTGATACTAAGACGGAGACTGGCTTGGCCAGTTCTCAAGGAGTTGAAGAACTTGAGACTGAGGTGAAACCTGGTGAAGGTTTAGTGGTGGAGGGTAAGGAATTGGTTCAAGGTGAAGAAGAAAAGTCAGAAGAGAGTCAAGCTGCTGAAGTTATTCTTGAAGAAGTTTTGGGTGATAAGTTAGAAGCTGCTGATAATTTGGAGCCAGAAAAGTCTGAAGAAGTTGAAGCTTTAGATGAAAAAATTCAAGCTGAAAATTCTGGAGTTGAAGAGGTTAAATTGGTTGAATCTGTGGACTTGAGTAGTGAAGAGAAAGAAGTTGAACGAGAAAATTTAGCAGGTGAAGAAAAATCAGAATTGATAAAAGATTTAGACACAGAAATTAAAAATGTAGATTTGGAAGTTCAAGAAGTTAAGAGTCAAGATGCTGAAGAAGCGATTGTTGAAAGTAAATCATGTGATTCTGGAGAAAATTTAGCGGCTCCAGAGATTAAATTAAGTGAATCTGTAGAGGATTCGATTGTTCAAGAGGTTAAAGTCGTTGAACCAGTTGAAGAATCTGCGGTTCATGATAAAATAATTGAATCTGAAGAAGATTTGGTAAGCGAAAAAATTCAGGCAATTAAACCTGTTGAAGATTTAGCTGAAGAGATTAAACCTATTGAGCCTGTTGAAAATTTAGGGGAAGAAATTAAACCTGTTGAAGATTTTGTAGCTGAAATTAAACCAATTGAGCCTGTTGAAAATTTAGTAAGTGAAGAAATTAAACCAATTGAGCCTGTTGAAGATTTAGTAAGTGAAGAAATTAAACCAATTGAGCCTGTTGAAGATTTAGTAAGTGCAGAAATTAAACCAATCGAATCTGTTGAAAATTTATCAAGTGAAGAAATTAAACCTGTTGAAGATTTAGTTGAAGAAATTAAAGTTAAAAATTCAGCGGGTCCAGGAATTAGTTTAATGGAGCCTGAAAAAGATTTGAAGGTAAAATTGAATGAAACTGTTGAATCTTGTTCATCTGTTGAAGCTATTAAATTAAATGAACTCGTTAAGGAAAGTTTGCCAGTCCAAGAGATTATAGTAAATCAAATTACTGATAATTTATCAGTGAAAGAATCTAAACTAATTGATACTCAGGAGCCTGAATTGATTGAACATAATTTGGAAAAAAAAATAAAGTCAGTGGAGGTTGAAAAAGATTCAAAAGTCGATATTCAATCAGATTTAATCTCAGAAGCTAAATCAAGCTTGGAAAATCAACAGATTAGAGAAGAACCACTGAATATTAAAGAAAAAGAATCAGTAGTCGCCGAAGTGAAATCAATTGACTCAGAAAAGAGCTCGGCGGTTACCGAGTCGATAGTTGAACAAGTTACAAATGATCTCGAGAGCACTCAGGAGAGTTCAAGCAAAGAAGAAATTACTCTTGAGTTGAAAGAAAAAGCGATCGATTCTCCCGCGCAGTTAACTGTTGGAGAAAAATCATTAGAGCCTGAAATAAAAATAAATGAGCCTAAAGATCAAGACACACTCAGTGAAATTCCAGAGAATAAAGCTGCTTGCAAGCCAATTGAAGAAATTACTGTAAAAGACACTTGCAATGTTCCTGAGGAGTCAATTAGCAGCGATTTTTCGCGAGTCAATTCAAATAAAGATTCCGAGAGTGAGAACAAAGAAGATGAGGAGCCAATTGTTCAAGTTTGCAAGCGAGCCAGAACAGAACCTGAATTAACGGAAATTGTTTCAACAAAATCACCAACAACTGAAAATGTAATTAATGAAAATAAAGTATCAAGTGATACTTTATTAATTCAGCAAGCCGAGAGTGTTCCAGAATTAGTCTCAGCTGTAACGAACGCTGACAATGACTACAATAGAACTTTGGATGACAAAAAAGCGGCAAATGCTCTTGACAAAGTGTCGCCTAATTTGTGCATCAAAGACAAAGCAAGCCCAGAAATAATAGACCTGGATAAAAATTTAAGCGCTGATGTGCAGAAAGATTCATTTGACGAGTCTGTTTGCAAGTCGAGCTTAGCCGTCGATCTTGCTCCAGATGATGAGAAAAAAGAAGCCAATAAAAGAGCGCACATTCCGGTGGGGAATGAAAATCCTGCTCCGCTTAAATTGAGACCCAGGGCGGATTTATTGAGAGAAGACTCGACGTTCTACAATGACATGAACGCTTCACCGGATCGTAAGAAAGACCGAGGTCCAGAAATAAATCAACCTGTTTGCAATAATGTTGATGAGGATGATGAAATAATTGAAGTTCCGGTTGAAAATGCAGCAGCTGTTAAATTGATAGACCTTACAGCGCCTGACGCCAAGCTGGACTACGAGGATTCAGACGACTCGATGGGAATTGACAATGAGTGCGCGTTTGAGCCGACGGAGGTCGACCCGCTGGCTACTACTGAAGACGACGTCGCCAAGCAAATTGAGCTGGATGATCTGAATGTCAGAGTCGAGCCTGTGAATGAAGTTAATAAGTACGAAGGCTGGAAGCTGGATTCTACTGAGACCATCACCCTGACGCCGTTGAAGGCTTCGAGGAAGCGACGGAACAGCAATCATGAGTCTAATTCAGAGGACAAAGCCGGCAAAGATGTTGAGGATGAAGATACGGGTGGTAAAAGGATGAGATTGAGGGGAAAACGGACTCCAGATGTTGCGCTGAGGAAATCTGTTGAGAACAGCAGAATTGAAACGGTTAGTTCTGATGATGAAGCTGTGGAGAAGAGCAAGGCTGAAGAGGATAACAGCGAGGTGACTATTGTGGAAGTTGCTAAGCCTAAAGCCAAGACTAAGGGGAGGAAGAGACGTGGGTTTAAGAACAATCGCAAGGTTATGCCGCCGAAGAAGAAAGTTGAAGTTGAAAAGGATCCGGATATTATTGAAGTTCCTGTTGAGAAGAAACTGGAGGAAAAGAAGCAGGATGATGGGAATGATAATAATCAAAAGAAACGAAAGAAAAAGAGAATGTTACTCGGGCTTGAAATTGGAATTGATATCAAGCCAGATGTACAAGCTGCTGATGGCGACGCTCCGGTGAGACAGTCTAGGAGAATTGCTCAGATTAAAATTAAGGAAGAAGCTGATAGGAGGAGGATTGAGGAAGAAACTTTGGGGCCGATCAAGGGGAAGAAGAGCGCGGTTGATAAGAAGAAACGAAAGAAGAAAGCTGAGAGTGAGGAAGAAGTTGTTGTTGTTAAGGAAATTGAAAAGGAGTCGAAGAAGAAGAAAAAAAGGAAGAAGAAGAAGAAGGAGAGTAAGTTTAATGAAGCTAAGCCTTGGCAGAGCTCTTCTGGGTCGAGTACTGAGGATGAGAATGAGAATGAGGAGGAAGAAGATGATATTGAGGAAGAAATTGAAAGTGAAGGTTCGCTGCTTTTTAAAAGCGATCATGAATTCTCGCCGGAGAGTGATTTGGAGAAGGATCAAGAGCTTGAACCTATGAGGAGAGCGAGGACGGCGAGGAAACCTGATAGCGATGTTGAAGAAGCTGATGATGAGTACGCTTGTCAGAAGTGTGGCAAGGCTGATCATCCTGAGTGGATTCTTCTGTGCGATACTTGTGATAATGGGTGGCATTGCTCTTGTTTAAGGCCTGCGTTGATGCTGATTCCTGAAGGAGATTGGTTCTGTCCGCCTTGTCAGCACAAGGTGCTTGTTAATAAATTGAGAGAGAGTCTGAAGAATTATGATCAGCTGGCAAAGCGGCATGAGAATGAAATCTTGAGGAAGAAACGGCTGGCTTATGTGGGGATCAGTTTGGACAATGTGCTGCAGAAGGACGGGCATAGGAGTCATAAGGTGCGTCAGACTAGGGATGATGATGAAGATGAAGAGTCTGATGATGAAGATGATGATGACGATGACCACGACCGGGATCATCGCAGAGGGTCTTCCAGTTCTTCTTCGTCTTCATCTGGGTCTGGTAGCAGCGAGTCGGAGTCCAGCAGCGAAGAGAGCGAGCCTGTTTATCAGCTTAGAGAGAGGAGGTGTGTCAATACTAGCTACAAATTTAACGAGTACGACGACATGATCAACGCGGCGATTCAGGACGAAGTTGAAGCTGTTCAGGGTGCTGGAAATCAAGGCAGAGGGAAAGACATATCAACTATTGTCAATGCTGAGAAGGAAGACGCTGGTAAGGAGGCCTTTAGCAAGAAAAATGACGATGATGACGATGATGAAGATGACAAGCAGTCGGATAAAGACAGTGATAAGGACTACACTGTTGATAAAGATGAAGAGGAAGAAGACGCTGAAGAAAAACGCAAGGCAGCTGCTAGAAAAGCTGCGGCTAAGAAGAAACACAGGAAATTAAATAGTTTGGATATTAGCAGTGAAGACGACCCGGAGAGCGATGAAGACTTTAAAGGCAGTGACAGTGATGAAGAGGAGGACTATGAGGATCAGATGGAGTCTTCTGATGACAGCTCCTTCACTGCTTCCAGGAGACGTGGAGGAAAGAAGAATCACAGGCCGGTCAGGAGGTCCACTAGGGCTGCTAGGAAGACTAGGTATGATGAGGATTTTATTAATGATGACAGTGATGACAGTGATCGGCCCAAGAGGAAGAGGTCCAAGTCTACTTGGGAGGAAGAGTCCGAGAGTGAAGAGAGTGATAATTCCTGGAGAAGTAGGAAGAAGAAAAGCAAAGCTTCGTCTTTTGCTAAATTGAAAGCTTTGTCTAAGAGCAAGGCTAAGAAGAAGAAGAAGAGGAAAAGGATTATTGAACCGGAGAATAAGAGCGAGGATGAGAATAATGATAATGAGGCGGGGAATGATGCGGAAAATGGTAATGATGATGGTAATCATGGGGATGGAAATGAAGAGGCGGAGAAAAATAAAAGGGAGGAGATAAAAGAAAGTGAGGATAAAAATGAAGTTGTGGTGGCTAATCAGGCTGTTGAAAATGTTGAAAATGTTGATAATGAACCTGAGCGGGAACAGGGGGAAGAGGAGGAAGAGGAGGAGGAGGAAGAAGAAGAAGATGAAGAGGAAGACGAGAATGACAATGATAATGATAATGACAATGAAAATGAGAATGATAATGAGGAGGAAGAGGAGGAAGATGAAGGAGAGAAAGAACAGGGTGATGAAGAAATGGAACAGGAAATTCCTCAGTCTGTTCTCCAGCCCCGAGTTGAACAGCCAGTTTCTGCTCCTATTGTTGAGCCTCCGGTGCCTCTTCCTTCGGCAGTTTCTGTTCCTGATCCCGTCTACGAGGAGAGCAAAATGGTGATTGATGAAGACAGGGAGGAAAATCACAACCAGCCTGAAGTCGCAAAGCCTCAGGTTACTAGTGAGTATCCAGTTCAACAAGATGTGCAGCAGTCAGTGGTTATGGAGCATGATGTGGAGAAAAAGGAAAGGAAGAGGCAGAAAAAAAGCGGGATCAGGAGGAAAATTATTTATGGTGGACTCCCTGATGATAGACCCCAGCAGGAGGAGGAAGAACCTCTTGGTAGGCGTACTAGAGGACGGAAAATTAATTATCAAGTGGATATTATTATGTCTGATAGTGAAGAGGTGAGTTTTTTTTTAGTTTGAGTGAGGTGTAAGGAGGGGAGTATTTATTTAATGGGTGTTTTGGGTTTTAGGAGCTGAAAAAAGCGCTGAGGAAAACTGAGGAAAGTGAAGACGAATTTATGGTTCATGATGGGGAAGACATACATGATAATGATGATAAAGATTCTGATTCAGGTAAATTTATAATTTATTTTTGACAAGTTTCAATTATTATGACAAACATTTTAGAATTTTTTAGATTTTTATAAAAAATTATTATGAAATAATTTAATAAGAAATTTCACATGTAGAAATTTATAAAAAATTTTAAATACAAATTTTTAGAAATATTTTTTTTTATAAAAATCAATTGTTTAAAAATTTTTAAATGTTTGCTGATTTATGAAAATTTAGTTATCTGACATTTAAAAATTTTTATAATTTTTTTTATTGAAGAAATTATTAAAAAAAAATTCAAGTGCAATTTTTGAAAAATATTTTTTTGCTTCAATTTATTATTATTATTTATTAATCAACATACGCCTATCGGCAATATACATCAATAGAATTTATTTTAAATTGAATAACATTAATTTAAGAAAATTAATTAAAATTTAATAAATAAAAAATTAAAATTAAAATGTGAGTAAATATTTATAAAAAAAAAAATTGTAAATATTTTTTCAGGAGACATTTATTCGCCAAAGAAGGACGGACCAAAAGGAAAGAATAAATCTCCGAAAAATCGTAGATCCAAAAAGAGTCCAGCTTCAAGAAAAGGATTGACTGATAATGGTGAGCCTAAACAGAGAAAGAAACCTGGTCCTAAACCAGGTAGCAAAAATAAACCTCGATCATTGACCGGAATGATGTCTTTAGAAGGTATTAATTTTTAATTCTTGGTGCCTTTAGCTTATTAAATTCACGCTTTTATTTTAACCGTTGTTGGTAGACAAGAAAAGACAGCCTAAATTTTATTCATACTCGGTATTCGAGCTCACGCAGTCACAAAAAAATTCGTATTTTTTCAACATTAAATAAAAATGATTACAACATTATTTTCAGAATTTTATTCTGCAACAAATGAGTAATTGTTCATATTTTTTTCACAATTTCTAAGATTTTTATTCGCAAATTTACACAGAGTTCTCACAAAAATTTCCGGTACTATGTAACATAGTAATGGTTACTATTATATATAGGAATAAATTCTATTCTTTTCTCTCCGTGTGTGCTCTAATTTTTTAGAAACTTTCGAGGCTGATAAAACAGGAATTTCGGCAGCCAATTATTGACTGAGACACCACGTGGTCCGATTATTACATTTTTTAACAACTTAAACAAATCTCCTTAATTTAACTTGATATCTCTGTGTTATCAAACAAAAAACACCTCAAGTGTCTCGTACTTATTTTACTTGTTCCTCTACAATTCAATTTTACGTTCGAGTGATTTGATTGGTCAGATTAAATTCCCGTATCTTGGATACTGTTTTGTGTACTAGACGGTTAGTTTCAATTGTTTTTAACATAAAAAAAAAAAAAAAAAAAAAACGCCCAAAA